>JAAMXP010000445.1:0-126317 GCA_019693395.1 Ettlia oleoabundans
GGGTGGGTGGGGGCCGCGCCGGGGGGGCCTTGTGCGCCACACAGACGCATTGCATGCTGTGTGCTGTGGTCCTCTGCGTGGTTTCCGCCCACCCTGTGGCTGGGGCTGGCGACCTGCGTAAACCGTTCCTCATTCTAGCATCTTTGGTGCGCTGTACCCTGTGCTTGAGCCTCAACACCCCGTCAACTGCCCCTGGTTCCCATGGCCATCATAGACACCATGCACTTGCATTTGCTATTGGTGGTACCACTCACCACCTCAGTTCCAGCCCGCCACTCGCCGCTGAAACTCATTCACTATGTGCTTGCTGCCCTCCTTACCCTTGCAATTCACCTGTTGCAGAGATCCAGAGCCTGAGGCAGCAGCTGGATGGCGCCGTGAGCCGTGCTGACGTGGCTGAGAACCGGCTGCAGGAGCTGCAGGCCTCCAATGAGCGCTTCATAGAGGAACGCAAGGCAAGCACACATGGCTGTGATCTCCCTGCAGGGGGAGCAGGGTGAGGAGCTCCGTTTGAGTAAGGTTCATGTGTAGGTTGGATTTCCTTGGAAGCTCTCTCTGTTCCCATAGCAGGCAATGTTGCGGTACACGTGCCCATGTTGGACTCACTTGGTGGTTGTTGGCAGTTGCCGGGGCAGCGGCTGTCAGCTGGAAGATTACTGCTGCAGCTCATGCAGCAGGCAGGCAAAGTCCACAGCATGTGCGTTCGTGAAGCGCAGCGGCAACATGATGGTTTCAGCATTCGCCTGTTCCAATGTCACAAGTAAAATGCTGATTGTTGCCTAAGCAACCGTGCCTTCCGTCGTATGTTCTGTCGCAGGCTAGCGAGGGCCAGCTGCTGCAGACGCTGCGACGGGAGATGGAAAGCATCGAGCAGCGGTTGGATGAGGAACGGGCGGCACACACTGCCACTCGCAAGGCCTCGGGTGTGCCTACTTCCTTTTGCCCAGCCTGCATGATACGGCATGTTCTCCAACAAAGCAGTGCAGAACGGCACTCTCTCAGTTCTGAATTAGGAGCCTTCGCAGGCCGGCCTGCAATCCCTCTTGACTGACCTCCTGCTGTGCCTGCTGTGCCCCCTTTGCAGCGGCGCGAGAGCAGCAGCAAGATGCCACCCTGGCGGAGAGTGCGTCTAGCCTGGCGGCCATGCAGGTATGGAGAAGCCATTTGCTGCCACCCCAGGACGTTGCAGCTGGGTTTCTGGAAATGTACTGCCATATCTCCTTTCACCTAGTTCGACTGCCGGACGCTACTGTGCATCTGATCATTTCTCCCACGTCTGCCAAGAGTGCTGCCAAATTGTCGGCTTGTTGTCGCTCCACGGCAAGCGCGCCTGCCAGCACGCCTGACAGCCTACCTTGTCGCTTGCCTGTGCCGCGTGTGGCTGCTTCGCCCCGTGTGCTGCAGCGAACAGTGGAGGAGCGCAGCGCCAAGCTGGCGGCGGCGGAGGAGCGGTGCTACGCGTTGGAGCATGAGGTGGACGGGCTGAGCCAGCGCCTCCAGGCAGCAGGTGAGAAACGGTGGTGTCGGGTTGTCTGTGGTGGATGATGGCTTTGCTGCATCTTGTTCTGCTCGTCCTATTCTGTTGGGACTCATCCCCGCTTCCTGCATCCTCACACCCATGTTTCGCAAAGTTTTCAAAACCAAAGTATGCATTTGACTGCTGCCCGTTTGGCCCCTGGCTGTTGCAGAGGCCAAGCTGCAGCGGCAGGTGGAGGCTGCGGCAGCCAGCAGCAGCGAGGTGCTGCAGCAGCGGGTGGCGGACTTGGAGGAGCAGATTAGGTGGGTTTGGGGCGACGATGGCTAGGTCTATGCTTCTACGGTGGAAGGCAGGCTGTGAGCATATGCAATTTGTAACCACACGTCACATCTTTTTGTAGCGAATGTATTGTCGTGCAATACATCCCAGCTGGTTTTGTAACGTCCCAGTAGCTGGCCTTTCATTTTTGCCACATCCTCAACGATGTTTTACTTTTTTGTTGAATCTCCCAACCATCTGTATCATGCAGATCTAAACAACTACCTTCTTCATTGCTTGTCACCAATCTGGCCCTGCTTCCGTTGCAGGTCTGCCCAGCTGGCGCAGCAGGCAGCGGAGCAGGCACGCAGCAGGGCTGATGAGGAGCTGGTGGCCGTCAGGGCGGGTGCGAAATGAATTGGAAGGGTGGCGTGCATGCGCTATCGTGGGGCGGGGTGACGTTAGGGGTGGTAGCGCTGAGTATGCTGCCTCTCTGGGGATAATCAAATGCTGTTCCAGGGTAGCGTTCTAATTTGCTCCGTGCAACACAGCCGCTTCCTGCAGCGCAGCCAACATCCCTTCCTGCTCTTATGCTGCCTTGCCTGTGCATCCCTGCAGTGCCCGCTGAACAGAAGGTGGGCAGATTCAAGGTCATGCAGTTAACACTGTCCCCTGCCCCTGCTGTGGCTGCTGTGCCTGCAGAGGTTGGCACGCTGCGTCGCCAGCTAGCGGATGCGCACAGCGTGGACAGCAGCGACCTGCAGCGCCGCCTCAAGGACGTCACTGACATGCTCTACCTCAAGCAAACCCAGGTAGGTCTGGCCGGGAGTGCGGATGGGTATGGGGATGCAGGGCGGCTCTCTTGCTGTGAACATGGGGTGGTGGACACCCATGTGCATGTCCACCGCTGATCATCCTTATTGGAAATAACAAAGATCTTCCCGTGCTGAGTTTGCTCATCTTTATTCCCGGCAGCTGGAGCGCCTGGCTGCCGACAAGGCCGCTCAGCAGCTGGCTCTTGAGCGGGACCTGCAGCAGGCGCGGTCAGAGGCGCAGCAGGTGGGCATCTACGGTCAAGGGCTTGTTTGTTGGCTGGCTGCTTGTTGATTTCTATGGGTCAAACTTTCACAGCCTTGTGTTCCATCATGGTTCAAGTGCGATGTGCCCTTGGACAGCTGCATGATAGGAGTATGCACTTGCCAGGTCCATCCCCCCAACGTCCCACCCTGTTCTTGGCCCTACCGTGTCATCCTATCCTGGTCCCCTGCAGGTCAAGCGTCGATCAGCCCTGGATCGCAGCATGCACGTTGCTACTGCTGACGAGTCGTTGGTGCCAATGGAGAGAATAGGGGACGCATACCAGCGGTGGGTGCTGGGCGGGCAGGCAGCTGTTTGTGCAATCTGTATATGCATGAGTTTTATCGTTGTCCATAATTGCACTTTTTGGCATATGTCTACGCAAGGTGTGCGAAGCACGCGCCTGTGTTTGGAAATTTTCCCGTAGCAGTATTAGTGTTGTTGGTGTTGTTGGCGGTGCGTTGCCGCCAGCTGATCCCCTGACGTGCCGTTGTTACGCTCATGTCACTTGGGACATTCATGTCCTTGCTGTCACTTCACATCCTGAACACACCTACCTGCGCTACTCTTACATGCAGGCTGGCCAACCACAACCGTGTGGGTGGAGCAGTGAAGGCGGGGGCCAACTTCATCGACTCAACAGCCAACCAGGTGAATGCTTGCCCAACCTAGCTAGCCTTGCAACAAAGTGGTGCTGCACTTGGTAATCTTCCTTTATCTCTCCTCTTTCCTCGCAGATGGTGCTCATCCTGCGCCAATACCCTCTGGGCCGCCTTGTTATCTTCTGCTACATCCTGGGCCTGCACTTCTTCATCTACATACTGCTGCACAGGCGAGCACACGAGCGGGGCGGGTTGTTGGTGTCTGCCAACCTGCTCAAATATATGTCTGTCTTCCCTGTGTTGCATTTAAAATGCGACATGGATACAATCTAAGATAGTTAATAAGCAATTAGCACTGCATCCGTTGGGAAACGCCGGCAGCTATTGCCTCCTTTGTTTTCTTTCTCGCTGTGGCTGCATGCCTGGGATGCTGACTTGCCGACGTTGGCCGCACACCTCTCCCCCCCCAGTTACAGCTGCGTGACTGAAGCTTTCGAACATCATCACTGCCGCCTGCTGCCCTCCCCACCACATTTTGATGTTCAGGTTACAACACAAGGCGTTCCGGTCGGAGATGGCGGCGGAGGCGCTGCACCGCGACAACCGCATCTAATTACCTGGGGTTGTGAAAATTGCCTGCCACCTTTCTCCTATGCCTTTGTACATCAAGTTGCGCATCTTCTTGTAAAGCTGCATAGCTGCTGGAATATACAAGGCATGAGGCACGTCCAGTGATACTGCCGCCGGATTACTTGAAGTTCTTGCATGTTTAAAACCCCGATAACAATCCTGGTGGTGTCCTGTCTGCCCCAGCATCCTTGCCCTGTTGGAAAGGACCTGCTGCCGTCATTACAAGCCCCAGAGCAGCAATAGCTACCTTGCCCTGCCCCAAGCACATGCTTCTTTCAGCATAGGGGGGCCTTGTTTGCCTGCCGCTGCTTCTTCCCTGTGGTGCGCAGTAGCGGCTGGACCCGGTATGCCAGCAGCAGTGCATAGAAACAGCGTATGTCGGCTCCTAAAGTTTAAGACAGGGAATCAATAAAGTCGTGAGAAAGATAGGCACCCCTTGAAGCCGATTGTTGAGCACACTTAATGGCAGGGCTGCTAGTGCCCGCGACATGGGCGGAGCGGGACGCCCAACGGCGGTGCAGTACACCTGGGCTTCCGCATACCTGAGGCCCTGCAGGAGCCCGAATTACGCCCCTGACGAGTTACCTGCTCATCAATAAGGTAGTAGGACGCTGGTCCCCTCGGGCTTTTGAACAGCGACAGCCTCCGCGCCCTGGCGAGCTGTTCCAGCAGGGCATCGCTGTGCGGCTGAGTCGTGCTCCGCCTGTGCGGCAGTTCCAGACCTCTGCTCTACCTGACGGCGGCCAGGGTGGCTGCCCGGGCAGGCGGACAACATGAGCGCGATGAGGACCGTAGACGACGTCTTCGCCGACTTCGTGGGTCGAAGGCGCGGAATTATCAAGGCGCTGACAACGGAGGTGCGGCATCACGCCCGTGTCATGGGCGGGCGTCCTGCAGGATTGCAGGCACCGCCGGCTCAAGACAGCAAGCCAACACGTCCAACCAACGCTGCGGACGTGTTGCAGTAGGCGCAAGGGAGGGGTCGCTGTGAACCACTGCCGCCCCTCGCCCCGGCCGCTGCTGGCCCCAACTCTCCTTGGACCACGCTCTCCTTCCCTCTTGTATGCAGGTGGATCAGTTCTGGGAGCAGTGTGACCCCTCGAAGGAAAACCTCTGCCTCTATGGCTACTCTGACGGCACTTGGGAGGTAACCCTCCCTTGTGAGGAGGTGCCACCAGAACTGCCCGAGCCGACTCTGGGCATCAACTTTGCGCGCGACGGTGCGCTGCTGCGTTTGTTGAGCGCACAGGCGTGTGCCACTGCTTTGTTGGTTGGTTATATACAGAATGTGGATGCAGCAGCTTCCCCTCGTGTTCAAACAGGTGCTAGTTTAGAACAGGGACTGTGGCTGCCGCTACTGCGGTGTGCACAATTTTTGGGGCATAGGGGGCCCTTTGCATCAGCCGCCAGCGTGCTGTGTAGATGGCTTGGCCTGCCGCTTTGAATGAACAACTTCTCTGCCCATGTTGCGTAACCATGTGCAAGGCGGCCTTTGCAAGCAGCATGCCGTCACCCGTGCACTGCATCCACGTATGCACTCCATGCTTTTCTCCACTCCGTCCCCACCCCTGTTCCCGCCTGCTGCAGGCATGAAGCGCCCTGACTGGCTGTCCTTGGTGTCAGTGCACGCTGACTGCTGGCTCATGGCGATGACTTTCTACAACGGCGCCAAGCTGGACCAAAAGGGGCGGCAGCGACTGTTTGAGGAAATCAACTCTCTGCCGACGGTGTTTGATATTGTGTCGGGCCGTGCAAGCGGCAAGCCCGGCGTGGATCCTGTTGAGGTGACGGCCAAGCAGGCACAGGTATGCGGTGTAGTGGAGTGAGGTGGGCTGCCTGGTTCGGACGCGGATGCTGGCACGGGGTTGTCAGCCGCTAGGGAGCATGGCGCACCATGGTGGTGGTGGGATGTGCTTTCTGCTGCATTGCGCAAGGGTGAGAACCTTGCTTGTTGAGTTGTTGAGTAGATGGAATGTTCAGCAGCTGGCTGCGGGGGTGTCAATTTAGACTGCGCAGCCCGGCGGTGCCCTTGGTGCTCCTGCTTGCCTGCCTGCGCACATGCGGGCAGTGCCAGCTTGCCAGCCCTGCTGACTCATACATCTGGCCCTTGGTGCTGAAACAGCCCTCACGGTTTGCTCTCCTTGTTTCAGTATGAGGAGGAGGCGGAGGCAGAAGAGGAGGAGGAGGAGACCCCAGAGGGAGACGGAGATCCCTGCCCCAACTGCGGCGCCACATACCGGTGAGCGACCTTTTCCATTGCACACATGACTCATGGGGCTGCAATTTGCCTCGGCCTTCAGGCTTTAGTGCATGGAATGAATGTTTGTTAAGCAGCAAGTCATTGAAATTGTGGCCGTTCCTGCATGGCTATCACCCTTTGTGCATCACCCCTTGGACAAGGACCAACATTGCCCACCCTTGTGTTTGTAGGACAGCCCCGTCACCAGCATGGGCACCTCATCACATTCTTTTGGGTGCCTGCCGCTCATTCAGTCGGTAAACTACTTGCTGGTTTGTTTTCTTGTGCAGGTCTGGCGAGTTTTGGATCCAGTGCGACGTTTGCGATCGCTGGTTTGACGGCAAATGTGTGGGCATGACCGCCAAACTGGCGGAGCAGCAGCCGCAGTGGAAGTGCCCGCTGTGCTGAGCAGCCAGGTGGCACAGTACACACATGCACCCGCTGTACTGTACTTCACTGTTGCCATGCTGCCACTGCTGCTGGTGTGGCATGTTTCTCCACCAGGTTTTAAAGGAAGTTGGCCTTTGCGCTGGCTGAGTCTGGCCAATTGCTTTGCTCACCTCTTTGCTTGGCGGTAGTTGACAGTCCGCAATTGACATGACGGAACCTGCGCACCGGCCACTCACTTAACCCCAACCAACTGACCTTGACGTTGCCTCTGCATCTATCTCCACCTCGTTCCCCTCGGCCCTTCCCTGCCGATGTGCGGGTGTTGTCTGCCCTGCCCGTTCCCATCTTTCCTTCATTGCTGTAAGTCGCATGACATCTGCTGAGGACTCAAACAGAGCAGGCTTAAGCCTTGCTGTGCCTCCTCAGCCGGGGCTGCTACCGCGGCACTACCATCAGTTCAGCAGTGGCCACCAATCCAATGCATGTTTCAACCCAGGCGGTTTTTGCGTGATCCTAACGTTCCATTTCGACTATTGTGATCGCAAAGCCATACCATAAACCTGACTTTTTAAGGACCTATAAGGTTTGCTGCCGGCAGTTGTCAGCTCTACTAGCTCTTCTTGCGGCGTGCATCTAGTATTGCCGTGAACATTCACCAAACCAAAAAGCGGCGATGGCCGACTGCATGCGAATAGAGTTTGAGACGTTCCCATCGCGCTCGCTGACGGTGTTGCTGTTCAAGGACGTGACCAACAGCAAGTAAGAGAGTTTCTCACTGTTATTGAAGCGCCTGCATGTGCGACATGGATGGAGTGGGTAGCTGCCACCAAACCTTCCACTGCCGCCGGCACGGCCTCAATGCAGCCACCGCTCGGCTCTGCTGCAACTTGCTGCAGGCAGGTGGTGCAACCAGTTGGATTGACACATGCATTCCACGGATTTGGTGCAGGGAACTTCGTGAACAAGTTGTGTCTGGGGCGCTGCAGCCAGAGTGCAGCCTAGCCAATGCAGCACTAGTGCCGGACCTGTTTGTCCTACAAGTGGCGGCACAGCAGGCGCTGCTGTTCCAAAAGCGGGGCACCTTGCGCACACGCTCGCTGCATGCGGAGCTAGTGTTTAACATTGCGGGCTCTAAGCATGTGAGTGGTAGTGGTGGACAAGACAGGGAATAAGTGAGGCAGCGGGCTGTAGCTGGGCAGCTCACATGTATCCAGCCGGCTGCATGCTGGCAATCGGGACAGGTCTGATGTGCTGGGGGTGCACTTTGGCGCAACCATATCTCGCTGTGACGTGCCCGTACTGCGCCCTGCTTTCGCCTCCTGCTGGGACACCATGCAGATTGCCCAGTCATTAGATCGGTTTGGCATCAACCCAGACTGCCGGCACGTGCTTGCGGCGCGGTTTGATGCAACACCAGAAGAAGTTGAGCAGCTTCGGGGGCTGATAGCGGGGACCCCCACGCCCCTGGCAGGTGTGCTTCAGCACTAACCTAGCGACTTGGTGAATGTGTGGCTGTGTGGCGGGCCTACCTTCGCTTCCGGCTGCAGTCGTTGATTTGCAGACCCTACTTCACTGGCCAGCCACAAGCCTGCATGGCTTGCTTGTGGCAGCTGGAAGTCACTTGGATGGCCCTGGCCTGCATCCGCTCCGCTAATTGCTAAGCGGCTTGCACTATTGTCGGACCAGCTGCCTGTCTACTCCGTGCCCACTGGGCTATGCCCAATCACACACCCGCCTGCCTGCCTGCTGCGTGCCTGCATCTTGTGTTTGCCTGTCCTTGACCTACCCCTCGTCTGCCCCTACCTGCAGAGCTGGCCCAGCTGACAGACCAGCAGCAGCTGACCAAGCACCTGAAAATCACGGCTGAGGAACTGCAAGTGGGCACCCTGGCAGACGCAATGCTCATGCGCATTGCTGCACGTGACTGCTAGCCCCTATAGCACATTCAGGCGTACTGCCGAGAACTTATCGGCGAGTGTACTGCAAAGTACGGTGATGGCTGTGGCATGGCACCCTTGCTGGGACTGCGCATCAGGAACATCTGGGGTCCAGCAGCCGCAACCACGCGCATCTTGCTGCATGTGCTCTGCTCCATCCTTGTAGTTTTCCCAGATATGCCCCGTGATTGTTACCCCCTTTTTGCATGTCTGTTAATGTGCCGCTTTGTTGCCTGCTGGTTGCTCCTGCTCTTCGCACTGCTCCGTCCCTTTGCCCCTCAATTGTGTTTAACAGCCCCATCAGAGAATCAAGTTTGTCTGGCCTCGCATAAGACTGTTGACAAGCCTGGCACTTCCGCAGGCCGGACAAATCAATCTTAACGCATTCACTCAGTGTCAGTTTGTTCATTGGTGTAACAGTCCTGCCAGCAGGACAGTTGCCGCCAGCCACATAATGCATAATCACACAAAGCAGCCGGCACGCAACACCGAGTGCTAGCTATAAGTCACCACTGGGCTACCACATGAAGCGAGCTATGCTGCCATCCGGCCAGGTGAAGGAGCGTGCAAGGTAGAGGTATAGGGTGGCGACATTAGCAGCAACAAAGATGGCGATAATGGCGGCCAGGGTACGCGGGGTGGGGATGCGCATGTGGAGGAAAGCTAGGAAGAAGGTGGTGCTGTAGTACCGGAACTCTATCAAATGAGCCGGTACCAGCACCACACATGTGGCTCCTGCCAGTAGCAGCACCCACAGAGAGCCACGATGTGCCATTTTGCGCCACAGCGCCCAGCCAGAGTAGAGATAGGCGGGTGTGATGGCATAGCGCGCCCAGCGTGTGCGGTTGAGCAGGCGGCGCCAGAGGTAGAAAGTGAAGTGGCGGTTGTCAGCCAGCAGGAAAGGGTGTGCCAGCGTGCCCCGTGCAACAGCGCCGCACGCCACTGCAACTGCCGCCGCCAGTGCTGCAGTCATGCCTAGAGGTCGGCGGCTAACAGCCCCCAACAACTCCCTACCAGAAGCCGCAAGCGCAGATGGTGTCCAGGACACGGGTGCCAGCCAGGCAGTGCAGTACAGGAGGCAGTACAGCGGCTGCGCCAGGTGCCGAACCGGCGCGTGATGTGCCTTGTCTCCCACCACCACCCCGCCGTTGAGCACCACAAAGACTGCAAAAGTCGCCACCACAGCTGCCAGCGGCCAGAGCTCCGCAGCGAGCCGCCACCTCAGCACCCAAGCCTGGCGCAGCAGCTGGGCTAGATCCGCGGGGAGCCCCCGACTGCTGTCACCACTGCTGCTGCTGCTGCTACTACTGCTGCTGCTCTTGCATCGGTCAGCGCTGCTGCTGGCGTGCCTTCCAGCAGCCGTGCCACTGCCGCCACTGCCCTTGCTGCCACTGCCATTGCTGCCTAGCGAGCATCTGTCCAGCACCGCTGCTGCTAGTGTGAAGGCCACCCAGACGGCGTTTGTCTGCCTCATCAGTATCGCCACTGCACCCAGGCCAGCCGCCACGCGGTACCGCCGTTGAAGTGATGCCTGGTAGCAAGCCAGTGTGAAGAAGAGGGAGGGCACATCTGTGTAGTACAGGAAGATGTAGAAGAAGTGGAGGGGGAAGAGGTAGCACGCCGCAGCCTGCAGCAGCATGCGGGCAGTGGGATGTAAATCAAAGCTGGTGGATACGGTTGGAAGCTTGACTAATGGAGGCTCCCAGCTAGTGCGCAAACACTTCAGGTTCAGGTGTGTAGGATGACATATGTGGTGGAAAGAGAAGCAGGGCACAGCATGCATTGTAGGATGACATCTGTGGCATGCATAAGTGCAAGCAAGGAAGCACGCATGTGAAAAAACAACCATTTAACAATACATGTAAGCAACAGCTGGAGGGAAACATTCATTGAGCTCTGCAGTGCTTTGTCCCTTCCAGTTGTACAGCAGCGGGCATCATGCCCCCGTCAGGTGTACGGACGCAGACCGTGAACCACTCACAGACCCACAGATTGAGAACTGCAGTATGTTACAGCCCGTGCAGCCAACGCACCATGAGCGCCAACTGCTGCTCACTCCGACTGCTGTCCAGTTGACGTGCGATAGCATAGAACAGCGGCAAGCAGGCTGCCGCAAACAGCAGATTTGTCGCCCTGAGAACGGTGGTGCTGCACAGCGGCATAACTGCAAGCCCCAGCTGGTGTAAGCTGAGCAGCTGCTGTGCGGCGTGCACTGCGTGTCCCAGCATGGCTCCAAAGAAGTACAGCCCGGGAAAAGTGGTGATTTTGGGGTTCCATTCGTGCCAGTGACCCCTGCAGTAGTGCTGCGTTTGCGGCACATGGAACGGCTCGTCCTGCAGCAGCCGGGAGCGCAGCTTGCTTGGGCAGGTCAGAGGGTCACAGACTGAGCGGCGAGGCTGTTCCTGAGAGTAGCAAGATAACCACCTAGGAGAGTGCTTTTAAGTAAACCAGTGCATTACCGGCTGTAAGTTGAGGCAGCGGTGGGTGAAAAGCACGCACCATGTAAGGTTCGGGGGCGAGGGCGGCAAACAACGCCGCCAGCAGCACTGACGACGGCAACAGCACGGAGGTCACCCGCCACAGGATGCTGGTGCCGGGCATCTCGTGGATGTTTCTAATCACTGAGACTGGTACAGGGCTTTTGTCGGCGGTTCTCAGCTCAACACTTTACTGTTTGGGGCCATAGGTGCGTGCACAATGCCAGACTGGGATACATCGGTGTGATCAGGGATGGAAGCATGACTTGTTGGTAAACAGGACGCAGATTGCACACAACAAGTTCCAACTGCCAGGCTGGCGTGACAAAGCTGCGGGGAGGAGAAACACACAATGGCATATACAAACCGCTGTACGGGAATTCCATTAGTACTCGAACGTAGTCAGGGCAGGAGGGAAGTCTAACAACCAGTCGCTTGTGCACTTCCCCCGCTGCTTTGGCCTTTGGCGTCAGGCGACCGCAACCATGTCGAGTAAAGGTTCTAAGCTGGTGAGCCAGCATCAATGCTTCAACACCGCCCCAAACGTATAAAGCTCATTCCTAATCGCGCTAAGAGGCAGTTGTGCTCCCTTTTGCCGCCAAATGTATTGCTGAACAGCTTGCAATCAGAAGCGGTATGACCCTCCGTGCAGGGCGCGCGGCATACCCGCCATAGCTCCCGCCGCCTGCAGTGTTACACCTCGCTCCCCTTCCGGCCAACGCCTGACTGTCCCTGTCTAACCCGCCTGTGACTGCAGTCTAAGGAGCAGCTGCGCGCAATGCGTGCACAAAGAGCAGCCGCGCTGGCAGCCCAGCAAGGCACGGGCGGCAGCAGCGCAGCAGAAGAGGCTCGCGGCGCTGGCCCAGCAGTGCCCCCTGCAGCACCCACTAGGAGCGCTGAAGAGGACGCACGCAGCATGCCGCCGCCCCCACCACGCGCCCCCTCCACCCGCAGCATGCCGCCACAATCCGTGGCTCCCGCCGCAGCGGCGGCAGGGCCGGCTTCCTACCATGCAGACTCTCAAGCCACCCGCCTGCATGACTCTGGCGGCCTCCCAGCGCATGCAGAGCAGCACGGGGAGCCTTCCATCAACCAGGGCGGCCCACGCGCCGCTCCCTCACGTGCTGGCAGCGCCGCAGAGGAGGTCCGCAGCACACTGTCTGGCGGTGGCGGCTTGCCTGCCGACTTTTTTGACGGCAACGCCGCTTCCGCAGTGGGTTCTGTTGCAGCAGGTGCAGGCGAGCCACCCGTTGCAGCACCAGCGCAGCAGTCAGCGAGTATCGAGGGATCCACAGGCGGGGGAGCGGCAGCAGCTGCGCCAGCAGCGGCAGGTGCAGATGTCACCTCTGCAGTCAGCCGGCAGGCCGCTGGCAGCTACACTGCAATGTCTGGAGTGCCAGCAGGGTTTTTCGATGCAGGAGGACCAGGGGCAGCAGACAGCATAGTGGGTGGCAGCCACGAGGCAGACCGCGGCACTGTTGTCAGCAGTGCACCGCCGCAGGCAGGTTCAGCAGCGGCTGGATCAGCGGGGGCAGGGCCACTGCCGAAAGGTGAGTGCGCTGTTGGACCGGGAAAACGCCGACATATGGGTTTTGCGACCAATAACTACCTTGAGTTGTTCTGAGTTGACCTTGTCTCCGCATCTTTCTGTCACCCTAGGCTTTTTCGAGGACAAGAAGGCAGATGCCAAGGCGCGGGGGGAGGTGCCCAAGAGCCAGAAGGACATGGCCAAGGTGCGACACATGGCGCAGGCAGGCCAGCTGTGGTGCAGAGCTCGGCTCACCTTTTATGTCTGCCATGTCCGCCTTCTTCAGCGAACTCGTAAAATGGTCCTAGCTGGTTTGACAACACTTGTGGTACATCCCTCCAATCCCTGCAAACTTCCTTGCTCTCATACAAAGTATAATTGCTTCCCTCCCTGCTTTCACATGCAAACCGTCGTTTACCTGTGGTATAATTGCTGCATCGCCTGCAGGAGTACGCTGACTTCATCAAGCAAGTGGAGGTGGACGCAGCAGCGGCAGCAGAGGCACAGGCGGCGGAAGAGGAGGAGGAGGCCGAGGGGCGGCTGGAGCGGGAGGATTTTGAGCAGTTGTGAGCGCATGCTGGGAGCTTGCTGCTGCTTGTGGTGGTGCTGGTGGTCTTTCCAGGAGCTGACATTGTGCGATTGTGCACGATCCTCTTAGCTGACTTGAAAGCAAGCCCTGGACAGTGCCGTTGCATCAGTGCGGCAAATCCTTTCACCCCTGAGCACAACTCTTCTCCTTGAGGCACCTTCTTGCCCCGTTCGCTGCCGCAGCGTGCGCATGCAGAAGCTTGAGGCCTTGAAAACGGCACGTCAGGCCAGCAGCAGCGGTAACAGTGCAAGGCGTGGTGTTGAAGATGTGGATGCAGCGGCGGCGGCGGCGGCAGCGACCATTGCAGAACCCGAAGTGCAGCGGCCAGTGATCCAGTTACCCAAAAAACGGAGGGTGAGTATGGGGGTGGAGGGTGTGACCTGCAGCAGTGATGCCTGAGACATGGCAAATCCTATTCGCAGCAGAACCTCTCCCAGCTTATCCTGTTTGATCCACGTGGTGCACCTAGCGGTTGTGCTCCTTCCCTGGGCAGGTACTGGACACAATAGCGGTTCTTGAGGCAGCACCTGGCAGTACCGGCAGCAGTGATGAAGATGAGGATGCTGCCGATGATGGTTTGCTCGACTGGCGGGCAAAGAAGTCAGCCTTCTAGAGCCAGCCTATGCTTGTTGACTGAAGGTTTCCTTGCTGGAGCGAAATGACTGTGGCCCTGGGGTCTACGTTTCGTAAGCTGACATCGGCGCGCTTGCTACAGGCACAAGAGACAAGCGGTTGCTTATGCGCAGTGTCCGCATCACAACATTATGTAAACCCAATGCCGTATTCTGTGTGTTATAAGGTTGTTGCTGGGAAGCATTTGCAACAGTGCCTCATGCCTTTGGCTAGGCTTTGCGGCAAACTCACCCCCGTCAGCAGTTGAGGAAACATGCCGGGGTTGAGCATGCGTGGGCAGCCCATTATGTGCTCGAGTTGAATTTTAGCTGATACTGTAGTCGAGCAATGGCTCTTCACAAGTCCTTGCCACCTCAATTTCATCATCTCGAGGTGTGCGCTCCAAAGCTCGGGCGCCGCAAGCGGGTGGAAAGGCGGACACTTCTGCCACACAAAATGTGCGATCTCAGGCGCAATATAAATATGTGCCAACCATGTCTGAACTTTGGGGTCTTACTGGCGGCCTTTTGAGTCGGCAAGGTGGGCGCAGGGTTTCTGGGCAAGCGCCTAGTGTCGGCCTGCCTGGCCGCCTGCCTTGTATAGCACCATTATCGGCACTGCATTACTCGTACCCGTTTAGTGCGAGATGCGGACGGGCGTGCGTGGTCAACCGACGGCTCGACTGCTGCCGCCGCCACTGTGCAGGGATTGCTGCACTGCCTATCCCTTGCAGCAAACCTGCTTTCCGGCAGGCCTCCAGATTACCTTTCAAGTCTGCCATACGCCGAATAGCAAGGTTCAGCGTGCGTCGCAGCCACCCTACCACAGCAGCCAGCATGAGCGCCAGCGCCGGCAGCAACAGCGGCGCGAGCGGTGCAACTACTGCCGCAGCACTCGACGTCGCTGCCTATGACGCTGGACGCCTCGCATTGGATGGCCAGGCCATGGAACACATGCGGCAGCTCAGCAAGGCAGAGAGCGAGGCAGCAGCAGCGGCAGAAGCAGCAGCCAGGGCAGGGGCAGAGCCTGCCAGCCAGGCGCCCCCTGGCGCTTGGAAATGGGAAATTAGAAAGCACATCTGGGATATGATGGAGGAGCAGGACCTGGCTGAGGTCCCTCGCCCAGGTAGGCTGCGGAGCCATTAGGAAATGTGAGGCGGGCTTTGGGCAGTTCCGCAATAAGGCAGACAGCTTCGGTTGTTGGGCTGGCTCGTTGATTGGTGACGATGTACTCCCCCAGTGTGAAAGGTACTTGGGGGAGAGGGCACCCACCAACCATGTAGTTTGCATTGGAAGGGTCAGCCACATGCGATTATGTCTGTTGGTTAGCTTCAAAGTCCAGACTGATGGCATGCAGTTGTCACAGTTGCTGGAGCTTTGAGCATGATCGACACAGCTGCTGCCGCCACTCTGTTCCTGCTGCTTTGAATGGCGTGCAGTGCATCACCGCATCCCAAACTTCAAGGGTGCCTCCGAGGCTGCCGCAAAGTTGACCGCCCTCCCAGAGTTTCAGGCAGCAAAATGCGTCAAGGTCAATCCCGGTAGGTTGCCCAGCACCTGTTCGGCGCTTGTCATGTTGTTTTTGGCCTGCACACAGCGTGGTTTCAGGTGTGTGCTGGCTTCTGACCCTGCTGCAAGGCAGCACGGCAGTTGTGGCCAGCTGCACCCCCAGTCCCCGTGTGTCATGCCCTGACTCTATCCCATGCCCCACTGCCGCCTTCACTGACACGCAGACACGCCACAGAAACAGGTGCGCTGCCAGTTTCTGGCCTGCAACTTTGCTTTAATACTGAACTATGTTGCTGTCTGCAGGGTTGTGACTATTCCCTTGAGTCCATGACTCATGTCCTCTCTCATTTGCCTTGCCTTGCCATGCCTTGCCATGCCACGCACTCACATTACCTCGCCATGCGCTCACATGGCCATGCCTGCCCACCCTCCCCATTGACAGGTGCGCTATGCTGTGCTGTCCACGGGCAAGACGCTGCTGACACCCCAGCCCCGCCTGCGCACCGGCTTCTTCTCAACGCTGCACTGCGACTCAATCCCTCCTGATGCGCTGGCGCAGGCCTGCACTTCAGGTGGGCTCAACGCTGCTGGTCGCGGTGGCTGGCTGTCTGGCTGGACATCTGGCAGGCAGGCAGGCAGGCCGCACTGGGGCAGGCGGGCATGCCCAGCTAGTGCTCCTGTGGTGCTGCCCTGCCCTCCTCAATTGCCCCATTTGCTTTCAAGCATGTTATTAGCCCAACTTGGTTGCTCCCTGCTGTGGTCAACCACAACATCCTGTTCACCTTCTTTCCTCATCTGTGTCTCTGCTGCAGCTGGTGTAGTAAAGTATGGGCAGCCATTGTCGTTGGATGACAAGATCAAAGTGGGCCTTGTTGTGGTGGGCTCTGTAGCTGTGGACCCCGAGACGGGGTGCAGGTGAGGGCACCAGACGTGGCGAATGTCCCTCTCTGCCGACTCTCTTGCAGGCCTCGTGGCGTGCATGCATTGCAGGCGCTGTGTATGGGTGTTGGGTTAAGCTTCGAGTGTGCCACTTCTTGCTGGCTTGCTTGGTTTCGTGTTGCAGTTTCTAATTTGCATTTTATAGCCTCATGTTTGCTGCTGGCCAAGTGCCCCCCTGTGCTGGCTCATACCAAAGTGGTATCCCACCCTGCCGCTCCATTGACACTGTGTGCAGGCTGGGCAAGGGCGAGGGCTTTGCTGAGCTTGAGTACGGCATCCTGCGCTGGATGGGAGCCATTGATGAGCACACACTTGTGGTCACAACAGTGCGGGATGAGCAGGTGCTGCCGCCTGGCACCATCCCCGCCGCCAAGATGCTGCCTCATGACGTCCCTGTGGACCTGATCTGCACCCCCACCCAGGTAACTTCCTGCCAGCTTGCAAACAACTGTAGCCGCTGCTGTGCCTTCCTGTCGGCAACGGCTGGCAGTCTCTGCCAGCTGCATCAGCGGTGGCTCCTATCGCCCTGCAGGCACCCGGTGCCGTTGGATTGCAGGGCTGGTCGCATACATGCGCCCCCTGTCTTCTTGTGTCTAGTTTTAATCTGCGTCAAATCGAAGCACATGCCCCACTTTGGGTGTGCGGCTATGTGTTGATTTTTACTCCTCCCAGCACCATCGTTGCCTCCCGCCAAGCAGCTGATTTTCCGCCCTGCCCCAATAAATCACTGTCATACATGTCTGCCCACCTGCCCTGCAGGTCATCCGTGTGTCCCGTCCTACATTGCAAAAGCCCACGGGCATTCTTTGGGAGCGTCTCTCTCGCCAGAAGCTGGCTCAGATTCAAATCTTGCAGCAGCTTAAGCGGCGCATAGAAAAGGAGCAGGGTTTCCCTCTGCCATGCGGGCCCGACGAGGTGCTGCCACCATTGGCATCGCGGGGGCAGCGCCGGAGTAACAGCGGCAGCGGTGGCAGGGGAGGTGGCGGCGGCAGGCAGGGGCAGCGACGCCGTGGCGGCAGCAGCAATGGGGGGAATGCGAGGACCAGTGGCGGCAGTCAGAGAGGAGGGTAAGCTTTCAGTCAGGCAGCATTGCTTGCTGAGCACTGAGTGCCCTTTCCACCTTAGCGGAGTATGGTGCATGTAAGCTTTTAAAAGAACGTAGTGCATTACATACAAGGAATGTTTCAACCTTTAACACCAGGAATATTACTTTTGTGACAAGCGCTGGTAGAGCGAGAGCGGGAGGTTTCATGCAGGTCAATCACGTTCACAGCTTCATAGCTGAGGAACTGAGCAGGCCTAGTGCCAGCATGTACTCAATCAGCTCTGCTGGCAGTGTGGGCAAGCCATGGGGCCCACAGTGAGCTGCCGCCAGGCAGATTGCTGCGGTACGCTGCTGACTGTGCGTCGAGCGCTGTGTGCATAACAAGGAATGGTCGCCCGGCACGCCATTTGGTCAGGGACGGCAGGCTGCGTATCTTCAGGTTTGTGGGCAGGCTGGTGAACAAGCACGCCAGCGAACCAGGCAGGCAAGCAGGGTGGCGGGTGATGTCATCATTCCTCCACTCGCACGCTTTCGCTGCAGTACTTTAAGATGCGCCCAGGAATCCGCTTGAGAGCCTGAAAGCCTGTGCACCTGGGCGCATCGTTGCCAGGGTTGCATTGTGTAATCATGTCCACTCGCAGGCTCAAGTGGTCCAGGTTGGGCGGACGTGAAAGGCCTCTAGCAGGAGCGGCACGTCGGTCTGGTCCTCATCCCACACACTCACTCAACCGATGCAGCTGCCTGCTGGGTGCTAATGATGGCTCCTCACTGATGGCAATCGCAAACAACAGCATGCCTGCTGGGGGAGGCCTTGCAGGACGGCAGAGTCATAGGTGGTATGGTGGTGCCAAGCTGCAGTTCGCTGGGCGGCAACAAGAAGCAGGGTGGTGGCGGCAGTCCATATATGAGGTGCACCCGTGTCCGGCAACAAAATTGGCTCACATCACTCAAGCTTGTCATATGACAGAGACTGCCAACGGTTTGTTTGCAGTCCTCCTTGAGATAAATCGTTTGCGATAGTTGTACCTGTTCCGGGCGGAGATGTTGCAACACAAGTAGCTAGTGCGTAGCGCAAGGGCCATATGTTGCACCACGACAAGTTGAGCTCAACTCCCACTGCACTGTACTACAGGTGCGAGCAGTACAAGCCGCCATTCCCCCACACCACCACCACCCGCCCACCATTACCCTCGGCTGCAGATGCCATTTATTGCGCCAGTATACCTCCAGAGACATAGTTGACGAGGTGGTTACAAGGACTGATGCCTCCCAACGCACATCACACCATCATCCTCTTGTCGAAGGAGCGGTGAGCAGCTGAGCGGACCCACAGGCACAGTGCCATGCAGTCAATGTGGAACTGTTGATGCGGGGGTTAGACCACCTTGCCTGGGGTACCTGTGCTTCTGTGGTGACGGTTTTTGGGTATAGTTGGCCCAGTTCAGAAATGCCATTGAAGTGCTGCCGCCGCCTGCAGAGAGTGCGCACACCGCTGCCGCTTGGCAGGTGCGCAGCGGCTACCCCTAGCAGGGCAGCATCAAGACCAAAAATGCGAGGCAACCTAATACTCAACGCCTGAAGAAGATAATTTGCGTGGTTTCCAGCCCAAACAACACAGTGGGGTGGGCAGGAGGGGCAAGTAGGATGCGCTAGCAGGAGCCGCAAAGATTCTTGGCTCTCCCCACACTGCCATATGGGTGCCTGGGCGGGGCGCCTGAGCCCTCTTTCTCCCTCCCTTGGGCTGCAGATACCGTCCGGCCATCGGTGCACACATAACAATGATCTTTTTGGGCAGGCCAGCCCTCAGACAGACGAGCTGCTGCCTGCCTAAGAACCTGCCACATGGGTTCCAGCTTCTGGGGTTCTGGGCATCACGCGCAATCGCATGTTGTTATAAAGCAGCCCAGCTTCTAATCTTAACCACATTTCTTTCATTATCTTCTCCTCCGACCGTTAAAACGTCTTGGTAGGTCGGGGTTTGGGCCCCTGCCAGTGATTGGCTGCTGGCAAGCGAGGTGCAGTGCTCCCCGACAGAACACTGCTGCACCAGCCGTATCCCTTGATTTAGTTGTTGGGCTTGCGCGATGACTTGCGTTCTCTTTGTACCGACCTGCCGCAGTGTGCACACGCCTCCCACGATGACCGGCGCATGCTGCCGCCTTGCGGTGTCCGCCCTTGCATGCCTCCTGCTGGCGGCATCCTCCGTCGAGGCCGACCACGGAAACTTCACCCTTCCCAGCCTGCCATACCCCACTGAGGTGTTTGAGCCCTCCATTGACAATGCAACCATGTTCATCCACTGGAACAGGTGGGGTCAGGGGGTGCGGGCCGCTTCTAGGTGCTGCAGCTCCTGCTGCCGATTCAGCTGCATAGCCGTGCTGCATTCGCAGTGGCAGCCACCTCGCTCTAGCGCCATGGCAGTGACGGCCGTTGGAGGGCAGCATTGATTGGAAAGCATGTGCACGGCCCCAAATCGGCAACAGTCGCGGAGTCTGTGCTACTGCTACAGCGGCCGCTGCCGCTGCTTCTGGAATCTGGCCGACGTGCCCACTGCTGCCCCATGCACTCTCTACCTTTGATTTGCAGGCACGCTAACGCCTTTGTCACCAACCTGAACAATGCCTTTGCCGGTGACTGCTCTGAGCTGGCTGGCAAGCCCCTGATGGAGCTCAACGAGGCCGTGGGTGCCACCCACTCCTGCTCCAAGGCTGAGATCCGGGCCCTGGGCATCTCTGTGAGCGTTCGCGGCAAGAAACGGTGCCCCGAGCTGCCAGAGCAGTGCGAGACGCTGGTGAGTGGGTGGGGTGGGAGGTGTGTGTGTCTTGGTGATGGTTGGTTGAGTGGGTAGGAGTTGGGTGAATGGAGTGGGATATCAGCTGCTTGCCAGCTACACACAAAAGCTACATGGTCGTCAGCAGCTGCTGCGGACGCAATTCCCTTCTTTGTTTCAAAGCATGTGTGGTTTGCACGGGCTTGCCGTGCAGCTTTTTCCAAAAGTTGTGCTTCACCTGGGAACCTGCCTGCCTGCCTGAGGAGAGCTGCTCACGCTGGGACAACCCTTGCCGCCACCTTGCCACATGCAGATCCGCAACAACGCAGGCGGCTTCTGGAACCACGGCCTCTTCTTCCTGCACAACCTCGCCCCCTTTGGCAGCCAGGTGGGTACACTCACCTTACTTACTATGCTGTCCCCGGCAGGCGCAGCAGCCTCAAAACCTGTGGCTGTTGCTGCCTCCTCCATTTGCTCCTCCGGCACCGGCACCGGCTGGCACCACCGATTACCACTTTGCTGGCACGTGTATTTTTGCCTGTGAGTTGATGCGATGCCACAATGCGTGGACAGGCATGCCATTGCCGACACCCACAAGCGCTTCCTCAACCTCTGCAGCACCTCACATTCTTCCATTTCCTGTGCTGTGTGTTTGTTTGTTGCAGAGCTTTGAGGACGACGCCTCTTCTGACTTGAAGGCTGCTGTTGAGCGTGACTTTGGCAGCGAGGAGGAGTTCCGGGCGGCATTTGAGAGCGCTGCCGTGCCCATCTTTGGCAGCGGCTGGGCCTGGGTGATTGTGGATCCTGACACCAAGGAGCTCAAGATCACCACCACTGCCAACCAGGTGCGGTAGCAACGACACACCCACACCCATGCAGACGGGCCGCTCTTTGTTTCAACATTGAGATGTCAGAAATGTTTCCACAGAGCTTCATTCACTTGGCCACTAATTTACCACCACCCGCTGGCGGTCCACCCATGCATTGCAGGACAACCCGCTGATGAACCTGCCCATTCCTTCCACCGGTGCCACCCCCACCATCAAGGGCCTGCCCATCCTCGGCATTGACGTGTGGGAGCATGCCTACGTGAGGCCGCTGCTGCTGCTTGCGGTGGTTTTGCTGCTTGTGGGGCTCCTGATGTGGCCGCTGGGTGACAGACAGCTGCACAGCACCCACTCCAGTGTTGGTGGGGGTGAGGTTTTCACTGGGTACTGTTGATGCGATTGGGGGTTCTTTGCATTTATGATGGCATCATCCATCAAGCAAACCCAACGCATATAGATGGCGTATAAGAAGAGGTGGTTTATTTGAGTGCTGCCTGGGAAAGTATGCGAGGCATGGGAAGCTCGCTGACGGCTTTGCTTGCGGCCAATTCCCTCTGTGCAGTACCTCAAGTACCAGAACATGCGTGGTGACTACGTCGGTGCTTTCTGGGACGTGATCAACTGGAAGGGTGTGAGCGACCTGTATGCTGCTGCTTGGGATGGAGCTTACTCCAACATCGACGTCCTGCAGCCTGCCGCCAACTGGTCCGAGTGAAAACGTGGGCTAATGACAGCCGGAAAGCTTGTGTGAGGCGGTAATTGCTGACCTGAGAAGCCAGCGCTGGCTGCCTGGTGTGGCAGGAGCGTGCGAGGAGGTTGATGAGACCCGAGTGGCTACAAGCCGCGTGCCTCCTTCTGTCATGTTCCTGCCATGCTCTTGGATTCGTTGGACTTATTCTTTGGTCATTTTCATTTTCAAACTTTCGAAACCCAATAATCCGTCGTCAAGCCTTTCTGCTTCTGTGATGATGAGACCCAACACATAGAACAATTGATTCCGGGATTTCCACCGTCATGTCAGCGTTTCCCACTGCCACACTGGCGTACCTGCCAGTACCAAGCGCAATGCCTTCTGCACAGAATGAGTGGTGTGTGGGGATGTGTGATGCTCGTTGTACTGTTGTTCTCCTGTTATATGCATGGGTTATCCCCAAGACCCTCCTGAACCTGCTCCTTTTGCCCCGCGCATTTTTATATTTGCCAGCTGCTGTTATTCTTCGTGTGTAATAAAATTTGAGTAATAAAATTTGAGTGTGCAAGCGCCGGAAAAGTCCGGGCCTATGGCAATTAGCACGACACGGCTAGGGAAGACAAACTCAACAGTTGCCAAATAGCCAGAGTGCCACTGCCTCACTCAGGGTCGCAGCTGGTAGCAGCGCCTGCTGCCTGCTGCCTTCACTGCGGCATTAACCTGCCCCGGCTGAGTGCTGTCCTCACCTGCCACTGTGGCCACCGTCTCCCCGCTTCACTCGCCGCTGTCATTGCACAAAAAGTCGTCGATCACCTTTGCGAAGGCAGCAGAGTCCTTCCAGCCATGGCCCCACCCCTCGAACAGGTGCAGCTGCGCGTCGGGGATGCGCTCCGCCAGCCTCTCTGCATTCTCTTTTGGCACCAGCACATCAGCTGTGCCGTTGCTGATGAGGCAGGGCACCTTGACGCGGGGCAGCGCCGCCCACACCTGCTCCTCGTTTGCCAAGAAGTGCTGGTCTGCCAGAAACTGCAGCAAGGGAACATGGGGGGCAGGCGGCAGGCGTGAGGTTGGGGAGGTTTGGGGGCTTGAAGGTGGGGGCGTTTGGGTGTCCTGCGCATGATAGGGTGGTGGCATGGTGCTGCAGCACACACCAGCAGCGTCATAAGGCGTGTTGCTGCATCGGCTCACCTGCTCTTTCCTGGACACCTTGGTTGGCTCTGCGTCAAGGATGGACTTTGGCATGGAGTAGACCTCCTTAATGTATTGAGCACACGTGCGCCGGAAGTCTGTAGCAGCAGGGAAGCAGGGGAACAGAGGTGATACCGCACGCCAGGCAGGCAGGCAGGCAGGCAGGACAGAGGCAGGCAGGCAGGCAGGACAGAGGCAGGCAGCACCTAGCAGACGGGCGGGCAGGCAGGAGGCCAGCTAGTTACACTGCATAGGGGCTGCCTTTGCACACTGCCCCTGTGTTGTCCTAGCCACAATGCCGGCTGCAGAGTGGCTCCAAGGCGTGCTTGCCTTGTGGGTCGTTGGGCGGGAAGATGAGCGCCATCATTTGCCCCAGGGACGCCTGGGCATCGGGGTCCAGGTAGTGCAGTGTGGGCGGCGCAACTGCAGCCAGGTGAGCACACAGCAGGCAGGCGGGTGACAACTGAACATATCACAGCAGGTTGGCGGGACATGCGGAAAGAGTTATGCACAAGTAAGAAGTGACATCAACGGCCCCATTACCCACGCGCCAACCAGCATAGTGCTGCCTCCCCATCACTACAGCAAAATCCAAAGTGACACCACACACAGCACAGGGCAGCTCTATAATGCTCACTAGAGTTCTTGCCGCCGGCCACCCCTGCATGCGACACCATCTTGCCCAGCCGGTTCCCGTGGAGCGCGGCCAGCACCAGCCCCACGTCTCCGCCTGAGGACCACCCCACCCAGTTGAAGCGGGGGATGTGAAGCACGTCTGCCAGCATCAGCACCGCCTCTGCCTGCAAGGAGCACCATAGGGGGCAGGCGAGAGGAATGAATAGATGTGGACAATCGTGCATGTAATCACAACAGGCTCTGTCTGCACTATCTTGTTCATGCCAGTGGGCAGTGGCACAAGCCAAGGAAGCTGATTACTTGGGTGTTGTTGTTGAAGCATCATGAGGGTTGCAAGAGCGTGCCTAAGGCCCGCACCTGCTTGAAGTAGTCCCAGGCGTCGGTGCCGTCGTACTTGCTCAGCCCTGAACCACGATAGTCCATGATGATGACCTGGCGGCAGTACAAGGACAAGGATGGGCGGTACAAGGGAGGGTGCAGCTTCAGTACAGGTACAGGGAGCACTTTAATGCACGGGATCTCGATAGAGCAGCTCATGCCATGGCACATCTATGTCCGCTGATGCAGTACAAAGCCTCAAACAAGCGGTACAACATTTATCCACATAGCAATACGCACCTCATGGCTGACTGACAGGGCGCGCATGAGGGGGACCCCCCACGAAATCATTGTGGAACCCAGCCCAGACAGCATGAGCAGCGGCAGGCCGCCGTTGCCTCCGCCGCCACTCCCTCCGCTGCCAGGGATGCCGGGGGTTGCGCTGGCCAGGCGGCCGCTGCTCTCTGGATCTGAGCCAAAGGGACCGAAGCGGTAGTATGCGTGCACCACGTCGCCTGTCTGCGGGAGGAAGGAAGAAGCACCACGGCAAGCAAGAGTGGAGCAGGCATGCACATTCTGGAAGGCCAAGCATGCCCCCCCACCCACCCAGCCCACACACACGGCACCCCAGGAGATAGCCGTCATAGAGTCCAGCAGCTACCCACCCGCAGCCGCTTCAGTCGGCCCATGAAGCGGTTGGGATAGGTCCAGAGGAAGGTGCTGGGGGGGCAGTGCTGCACCACAGGCAGGGAGCATGCACCACCATTATGAAGGGCACGTCATACAACCATATACAGCTGGGCCAGGGCTGGACCCCAGGTAAGAAACTACAGCTAAGTTTACAACACCTGAGCATGGCCACAACACAGCCCTGGGAACAATGGAACATCACAAAGCCAGGCAGCCTTGCTGAAGCTGGGCAATGAGCATGCTTATGGATGACAGTCACAGGGGTGTAGAGGGGCAGCGCAGCAGCAGCAAATTCTTTTCCCTTGCGCAGCGCCGATTCAGCCAACAGGGAAGCAGAGGAATTTGCAGGAGACGTCACAGAAAAGGGTAAGTGGGGCATTGGCAGTGGGCAGCGGCTTGCCAGTGCTGGGTTGAAGCTGGCAGCCCAAGGGGGGAACAGCTCCTTGAGCGCCTCATCATCCAGCAGCACCTCCTGCACAGCTCAGCAGGTCAGATTCTTGGGCACAGATACTGTACCAGCTTACGTAAAGCTCCACCAAGGTAATACAATGAGCTGCTTATCTAAGAAAGTTTCGCAGAGCACTGCTTTACGCTGCGTACATCACGTCCCGCTGAGTAGGTCTCTCACAGCGCAGGGGCACAGGCATCAAAAGCAACCACGGCCTCGAGGACGTTAGGCTCACAGCCAGAAATGCGTCCTGCCCAACATGAGATTGAAAGAACGGTGCATGTATGGTAAGTCAAGCATGGGGCCTGCCAGCTGGGTGTTGAGCTGACCTGGTCCGTGCTGGCCCCAATGGCACCCGCCACCTGCCGCACCGCCGCCTCACGCTCCTTGCGGCGCGCCCCTGCAGCGCGCTGCAGCTTGTCCGCTGCAATGCGCAGCAGCCTGCCACGACCGTAGCCGCCGTACTGGTCCTTGTGCTGCACGGCAACAGTGAAGTGACCCGAAGTTTAGGGCCCGTAAGCACAGCATGAGATGCGTAACGGCTTCATTAGTAGGGGTTTGAAGTACTGGGATTTGAATGACTATTGTACGGAGCAAGCACCGAAGGAGCGAAGCACGCAGCCGTGCAGTGTGGGAGGGAAGACGGAGGCAAATGGCGTGGCCCGATTGTGTCAGAGGGGCAGTAGTATGATAGTAGGGTGTGATTGGAACCTTGCGTTTAATTTTATGTCCTGCTAAGCTTTCTATTAGAGGAGCCTGGTTGAGCTGCGCAGTAGCAGGAGGAACTGTGGCAACACACCTTATTGGAGTCAACCCTGCCCAACCTGCTGGCAATGGCATTCAGAATGCGGCCCTGCCCAAAGCCTTGAGGCTTGGGTGGCTGGGGTGCCTGCATGCAAACAAACACAGGGCACCAACATGGCTACTTATTCTCCCTCACTTCCTCCATCAATGACTTACAAAGCGTGGCCCCCCAGCTCAATCCGTACATGTCTCAGTAAAAAGCTGCCTTCTCCACCGTCCCCCTTCAGCATCAACTGCGAACTAGTTCAAAGTGAATTCTGCCCTTTTGGCGCAAATAGCAGCCCAATTCACCTCCTGCTCAGCTTCATCCTTCACCTCCTCAAGCTTGAAGGGCTGCCCCTCCACCTCCACCTCCACATCCTCCGACCCCTCCACCTCCACAATCAGCTCTTCACCAGCGGCTGCACGGTCCAACTTGTCAGCAGCAATACGCAGCAGGCGACCACGGAAAAAGCGGCCGTACTGATCCTTGCCACCCTGCAGCCAACCAACCAGCCCCAATAAGGACGCAATCATATTTTGTGCACCGGTGCTGGCTGCCTGCTTGCCCTTCTTGAGCTGCAGCTTGAGCAGGCAAGCAGGCACAAGTACAGACAGGAAGGTGCTGACATAAAATGGAGGTTGTTGCATGCACATGTCAGGTGCAGACACTGCTACCCTGCTGTTCCTGCCGCAACAGAAAATGACAGAGGCAAGCAGTCAGGCACAGGCAACGTGATGCTTATATCTTCCCGCAGGCATCAGCAACAGGCGCAGCTATCGCTACGTAGCAAGCAGGCTGTAAATGACCAGCAAAGGTGCGGCAATGCAGGCTATTGAGCACGTCCCAGCCACCAACCACATCTGCCACTTACCTCAGCTGGCCTGCCAAGCTTGGCTGTCACCATGCGGAGCAGCCGGCCGCGACCCCACCGCCCAAACCCATCCCCAGTCTGCCGCGGTGCCTTGAACTCACCCTGCTGCAAGACAGAGTGAGGGTGTGCACACTACAGACAGATCCTCAACTGGTGTTAGACGCGGAAAGCAAATATGCTTCATCATAGCCTCACAACAAAACTAGCGGCCAACCATATGCAAGTCAGTTGCAAACACTGCTCACACAGCTCACCTCCCCAGCCCGCACAGCTGCCTCTCCCTCCCCTGAGGCTGCATCCTGCTCCTCCTTCTCCTCCTCCTCCTCCTCTCCTTGCTGGTCTTGTCGGTCTTCTTGCATCTCCTTTTCCTGCTCATCTTGCTGGTCGCTTTCTTCCAAGGCACAAAGGCAGTCAAACAGCTCCAGCCTGCGCTGCGAAGCGGTTGGGGAGGGACCATGGAACATTCGCTCCTCCATTACCGCCACCTCGGCTTGCGCCACAGAAAGCTTGCCTGCCTGCATGGCAGGAGTTGAGCGAAGGGCTGGTAAGAGTCAAGGGAAGGCTGCTGGCAATCAATATGCACCACATTGCTAAGGGATGACTGCAAGATAGCCCACAAGCCCTGGCTAGGTTACTTACAGGCAGAACAAGTGGTTAAAAGGGCGAGAAGAATTGACAGTCAGGAAAGGCCTGCTGGGTGCAGCAGCAGCTGTCCACCTGCACGTAAGGCGGGTAGCAGGCCTCGCTGCACAAAGGCGGCGCTACCTTCTACACACTGCTCGCCTCTTGGAGCAACGCCTGGTGCTGCTCGCCCTCAAAAAATTGCCAACCTGCCTGCAACACATATCCTCTTTTGCAAAACAACCCAACATTGACCCCAGCCTTTCTCAGCGCTACTGGCAGCCCCCATTCACCTTGGCCTCCCATACTTCCAGCCTCCGCTGCATGGCGTGCAGCTGCCGCTGGAGGCTGGCCACCTGCTGATCCCGCTGCATCACCTCATCGGCCGCTTGCTCCACCGCTTGAAAGCTGGCAGCTGCAGGAAGCAAAGCCAAAGCACGAAACAAGCGGCAGAGGGGCAGGGCAGGGCACAAGGGCAGCTCAGCCAAGCAGGAGGTGCAGGGGACACATGGGTTGCGTGTTGGGATTGGTGTGGGATCTGACAAGGTTCACTCATGCAATATTCAAGCAAGCGAGTCTTGTGCATGGCCCGCGATGAGATGGCATAGCAGGATGGCACACACGCAACCAGTCATCAGCCACAGGTGCTGACAACAAGAAGTTGACGAGCTCCTCCCAACGGCGATCTCCTGTCCTGCTAATCTGCACTTACCCAGCTTCTTGTCTGCGTTCTGCAGCAGTAGTTTGCCAGGGAACCACTTTCCTGCACCCAGCTTGTCATGCTGCGGGGATGGTGAGGGAGGGGGAGCGAAAGTTGGGAGGCATTGTTCAAGTTGCCTCATCTTTCCAGTAAACTACGTGCAGGGTGCAGCAAGGGCCGCCTGAGCCCAGGTACACAGTAGCAGCTATCGTACAGGATCAGGGCAGCATCTTCCATGCCCAAGGAACAGCACCAGTGCAGCAGCGGACCTGCGCCCCCTCTCTCTCCAGCGCCTGTTGCGCCTCCTGCTGCAGCTGCCGCAGAACTGCAAGTCGCCGGCGGAGCGACTGCTCGCTGCGCTGCGTGTGGGCAATCCGCGCTTCAATCTACAAAGGATTGCAGAGTAAAATAGCAAGATCAGAGGGTTTGGACAACAGCGCAAGGCGGGCAGCAGGGGGTGTAATGCTAGAAGGAAGGCAGTGGTCTAAGAGGAGCGTCGCACAGCTGTTGTCGGCGGGGCAATGGGTGTGGTCCCAAGAGCGCGTGAATGCCGGCATTACCTGCAGGCCTTGAAGCTCAGCAATACGCTGCTGCAGTTGTGCGTAGCGCTGCAGGTCGAAGTCGTCCCTCTGTTGGACATCATCTGCAGCGCTAGCAGAGGTAGCGACCTCTGCGCTGCTGCTGCCGCCAACCTTGGCTGCTCCCGTATGGCGTCCGGCTTCCGTGGAAGCGAGCCCCAATTTTCTCATATCGCTCACTGCCGAACCCGTCTCGGACTGCAATGCACAACTTGATCCAGCATCATTTCATAGCCCGCCATAGGGGGCAGCAGAGTGTTTGAGCGGAAGGGCGGTACCGAAACAACACCGTTGGCGGCGACTGCCCGCACTTTTGAGGATGCGCCCCGCGCTTCCGGCTCGCTGGTAGAACTCATGATGGTGGCCCTTTGGATCGTTGGATCGTTACGCTGCAACCCACAGGGGTTGGGGCAAGCGGTGGGCCCCGTATGTATGGCGGGCGTTTTTGGGCAACACTGGAACAGCTATGCATTTCAAGGTACCCGGGCCTTTACCTAACCCGGGGCGCGGGGGTGCCGCGGACTCGGTGCAGGGACGCACTTCCACTAGGGTTCAGCAAAAACCAGTGGTAACTTAAAAACACGAGTGGGTAGCAAGCAATCCAGTTCATGTCGTTCAGATGTTGAATCGGCCAACCCGGGCCGGGTCATGCATTTCATGTCCCTGCTGGCAGTCCGACGACTTTTGTAACATTCCATGCGACTAAGGATAGTTGTTTGCAGACTGGGCTTGGACAGCAACTTGCTGAAGCAGCCTTCCATAAACATGGGAGGGAGACGGCGGTAGCCCAGTCAGCCAAAACCTCTTAGCTGATGGCGGGCAAGCGATGGAAGAAGCTGTCTCAGCTGACAGCGTTCTCACACGCGCAGGAACACCTACGGATACAGACAACCCACGGTGCCATTGGTAAGCCACGATCCGGCCCCTCAACGACCTGAGGGATTACACTGCATCTGCCGGTGCTCGGATCATCGCCTATGGCGACGCAGTTGCGCCGACAGCTTGGGCGGCAGCCTCCCCGCCGCCAGTCGCCAGCAGGGGCACTGCTGTTTATCTCTGCTGTTCAGCCATTCCAGCAAGGCAACTCACTCGCAAAGCAGCTGGTAGCGGTTGATGCTTATCGTTGGAGCGGTCTATTCTGTTGCTGCCTGTGATGCCAACATTGTTGGTACTAGGCAAATAAGCGTCCCTGGTTTTTATGCCCCCCTGCAGTCACGCTCATTGGGGTATGCGTGGCACTGCTGCTTTTCATCTCAGAGGTCCGCCAATGCATGGTGGTGCGGCGGGTGCAGGAGGTGCGATTAGCAGCCTGTCTTTGGGGTCCGCCATTGGCAAGAAAGCAGAGAGCTGGTCTGCGGCAGCGGAGCAAGCAGCTGGCCTTCCACGGCAACAAGGTTCGGGGTGGTTGTGTACCCATGCTGCACTACTACTTGCGGTGCCGTTTATGGCAAAATAGTTAAACATTTATGGCACAATACCTAAAACAATCAATTCACCTGATTTCACCATTCCGACTCCATGTGCAGATGAGAGTGGACACCTCCCGCCGTGAGGTGTTGCACGTCACTTTCAACGTCACCTTCCCCGCCCTCCCTTGCGAAGCGCTCCTGCTGGACGTAGGCGACGTATCGGGCAAGTGGCAGACGGAGAGCCGATTAAAGCTGGCCAGGTGAATGCTGGCTGCCATGGAGTGCGTAGTTGGCTGGTGCCTGGGCTTCTTGTCTAGTGAGCTTTTGCTCTGAGGGCGCAAGGGCGTGTGTGCTTAAAAATTGATCACAACTGCATGAATGCCCACAGATCTTCTCCCCGTGCGCCTGACTGCCTGCTTGCCTGCCTTCCTCTCTTTGCTATAAGCAGCAGCTGCACCCAAGCTGTGTCGTCCTGGCCCATCTCCGCCGGGCTTGCTGCCCCTGCGCAGGAATGGGGAGGTTCACAAGCACCAGATAGACTCCCAAGGCCGCTGGCTGCGCCTGGCAGAGTACACAGCGCCCTCTGACGGGGAGTGGGACAATCCCTTCCTGCTACGCATCGATCAACAGGTAAGACACCCCAGAACAGGAAGCAGCACAAGTACATGCTGACCGCAACATCAGGAGCTGCGTGCCCGGCTTGCTGGCTGTGACATGCGCCCCGGAGCGGCATAGACAAATACAGCCCGCAACAGGCGCAAGAACAGCACAATGAAGCGCTGCGTCACCGGCGGCAGGTGCTGCTCCGGAAAGACTTGGTCGAGGTTAACAATGAACACCAGCAACTGGCAGTTGGACTGACAGCAGTGCTTGACTTGGCCGGCTCACCTGAAGATTGTACCTGCTGCCATCGCCGCTTTGTTCCCTGCAGGAATTGAGTGAGATAGGTGATGCATTGAAGCGGCACGAGGGATGCAACATCTACGGCTGGCTGGAGGTTCAACGCGTGGCAGGCAACATTCACTTCGCTATACGGCCAGAGGCGCTCTTCCTTTCAATGAAAGCAGACGAGATCATCCAGGTGGGCATGGGAGGATTAGTGGAGGGGAGCCTGGGTGGGATTTGAGCGTCCTGTGGTGAGTTAGTGTTGGGTAAACATTCGTCTACTGCTGATTGTCTTGCTCGCAGCTGTGTTTCGCTCAGTGCCCGCCTCCCTCTTGGTGCTCTGCTGTTCCCCTGCAGGCTCTGCAGCAACGACAAGTGATGCTGCATGGCGCGGGAGCAGACGTGAGTTGGGTGCCGCTGCGGTGTTGCCTGTCGATGCTGCAGTTGCCCTCCCTCCTCTCATTGGCTGTTATTGCCCCCTTGCGCTGCACCTACCTGCTGTATCAACATGCACAGCTGCAACTCTACCTTGCCTCGCCGTTCCTTCAGTTGCACGCGGACGCCTCTAAGCTTAACATCAGCCACATCATTCATGAGCTCCGCTTTGGCCCCCGATTCCCAGGCCAGGTGCGTAAAAAGCGGTTGCACTTGAGACCTGCCCTCCAGTGAGGGCGCCTGCGCGATGACTCAGTGGGTTGATTGGGTTGCTAAATACTGCTTGGCATCCTACCGCCTGCCTGCCACACATGCCCTGTGTTCGTGCTTGCGGAAGGCATGCTGGCATGTCACACCCACCCAGCTGGAGCGCGGGCATTAAGGGAACCACTGCGACCTTGTAGTAAACCATGGTTTGGCTGCACATCCAATTTCAACTCTCCTGCATAGGTGCATCAACCTTGTGACCTTTGGCTTACAATGCCTGCAGGCCAATCCTTTAGAAGGGGCATCGCAGATTGACCGCAAGGCCACCGGCATTGACAAGTATTTCATCAAAGTGGTAAGTGGGCAGTTAGCTGTGCACCCTGCTGCCGGCCAGCTGCTGAGTGCAGCACAAGCCGGAACAGCATGCTGGCCTCATCGCCCGTTTCTGTGATGCATGTTACGCTCGCAGCTTACTTGCCCGCGGACCCATAGTGATTCACACTGCCGTCTAGTACTGCCATCGCCTGCTTCACCGTGTTGCCCTGTGGTACGGCAGGTTCCCAGCAACTACTACAGCTTGTGGGGCCGGAAGACGCACAGCTACCAGTACAGCGTGACAGAGTACTACCAGCGGTTCAGGGGAGGCGAGGACGCACCCCCGGCTGTATACCTGCTCTAGTAAGTGGCTGCGTGTAGCGCTTTGCCTGCGCGTGTGTGGCGGCCCAGGCAATGGCCTGCATGCGTGAAAACTTGAACTGGTTGCCTTCTGCCACTGCCTGCTTACCCTCTGACTCATATCGTTGGCTGGCTGCCCCCTGGCCTTTGCTTGATGCCTGGCTTCTGCTCAAGCCTTGAAAGGGGCTGGCCTTGCCCCATCCTTATGTACCTATGCTCTTAACTGCGTCAACGTCCCATCAACAACAGTTTGTGCTCTATCCCGCACCATGCAGCGATGCCAGCCCCATTATGGTTGAGTTGCGGGACACACGGCCTGGCCTGTTGCGCCTGCTGGTGCGTGTTTGCGCGGTGGTGGGCGGTGCCTTTGCCCTCACAGGCTTGTTTGACAAGATGGTGCATCGAGCAGTGATGGCAGTGAAGAATCACAGTGAGTGACCCTGACACCACAGGCTCACGGCAGATGCAGAATAAAACTGGGCCCCACTCAACTGCCGTACATGCAGCCGTCATTTCCTCGACGGCTTCTACTTGTTCCTACAAACATGTTCGACTTTGACTGCTGAATTCCAAGCTTATCATCAACTTGCTGGATGCATCATGCACCAACCCTCGCAACTGTAATCTTTGTAAAGTGCACGACCTGCCTTTGATCAAAAGGACAGACCGGACTGGTGCAGACCAGGAGCAGACGGGTGGGCGGATGCGAGTGAGCAGAAGCGCGAAAAGTGGGTGATGCAGGGCTCCTGCAAGCCACGTCCTGGGTGGATTGTGTGGTTTTAGCGTCAGAGCTGCCTCAATCCACCAGCCAGCAGCATACGGTGCCGGCTGCCGCCACCCTGGAGTTCCCACAACCCAACAAACGCAGGCTCAAAAAGGAAGAGAAGCAGGCACAAGAACGCAGCGCCAGATAAAGAGCCCCAGCCCCAACCCAGAAGCAACCGAGGGCCGATCTCTTGCAGCGCTGTTCTGCGCAGAAAGACGCAGCCCACCCAAAATGTCACAGCAGATGCTCCCATGCTCCACTCCACCAGTGCATTACTCTTGCAGTGCCGATTGCTTCCCTGTCACAAGCACAGCCGTTGAGGCAGGCCGCAAGAGCACCCGTCCAAACACCACCATCAACAGCACAGGCAAGGCAAGGAGCACATTGCCCTGTGGCCTGTTGCCCGTACAACAGGCAATGTGAGTGAATTAACATGGGAGGTGTTACAGCCAGGCTGGGGACTCTGTGGCAATAGCCGCAGCGCTTCTTGCAGAGGGGTGCAGGGCGGCAAGAGTGGCAGCGAAACAAATGAGGGTGGGGGAGTGTGGGAGCAGCAGCGGGCAGCAACAAACAGGAAGGGCAAGATGTGCATGCGAAGAGATGTGCAGCAGTCGTCGATAGGTCATCTGTGGATAGGTCGTCTGTGAACAACAGGCTGCCACGCCATCATTGTTGCATGTCCCCATCCTCTTCATCCTCCGGCACCTCCACCTCATTGTGCATGTACTCCTGCGCATACTCCTGCAGCCAGGAGAGTGTGTACCGCACCATATGTACCGCACCATCAGAGCAACAAACAAGGAAAGGGTGGCGGCACGTTGCGCTCGCTCCATTGCAACCTTATGGCTGCACTGCATTGCTGCCGCAGGGCTCGCCGTGGTATCTGCTGCCAAGTCTTGGCATGAAGCAGGGCAGTCCACGCAGCACTTGGAAACCCCCTGGTGAAGCTTGCAGCACCCTGCCCCACCTGCAGGTACTGCACGCTACGCTGCACATCCAGGAAGAGCGTGTACCCGCGGCTCACATCCTCCACATCCACAGCCGGTGCTTTGCGCTTCTGGGCAATGAGCGAGGCGGCGCTAATCAGCTGGATGGCGTACCTGCACAACAACAGGTGGTGGGGCAGGAGTTGGTGCCTAGCTGGGATAGCTGGTTGGCGGGTTCAGTAGCTGGCTGCTGACCCAGGGTTGCAGGGCTGTGGTCCCACGGAACACCAACGCACACCAACGGAAACACACCACCCAGACTGCCAGCACATGCCAGCCCGGCAGTAATTACAACAATTTGTGCCACTGCAACGCCTCGACCCACCGCAGCGAGGTCTCCACGCCAATCTTAGTCAGCAGATCCTTGGCATCATCAGTCACCTCCACATCCTCCTCCTCAGTGCTGCGCATCCAAGGCAGGTAGGGCAGGGCAGGGTAGCGATAAACGGGTAGAGCAGCTTTGAGCCCTGGCCGGCGGAGAGTTATTGTAACCAGAGCTCAGCAAAGATGCAGAGGCTGTTGCAAGCATTCGCCATTCTGCGCAAATTTAACCAGCAGCCGGTCACACACCCGTCCACAACCACCCAACACCTACCGAATGTCAAGGATCCTGCGGATTTCTTTTTCGGTGTATGGCTGTGTGTTGATGATGAGCAGGCGGTCCAGCAGGTCAATAGGGATACCGTGGGGGGAGCGATAGTTGGTGCCCCTGCGCCATAAAAAACCAAAACAGAATACACAAGAAGCATTCAGAACAAGCAAGGAAGCTGTGTGGGTGGGATTGTGGGTGCAGCAGGACGGGTGGAGTGATGCTGGCACAGGCAAGCGAGCATATGAAATAGGCAATTGCAGTAAACAAAAGGAGTAACTTCAGCATCAAAATGGAGAAAAGCATATCGACAGCACTCCATTGTTATGGCGCGCTAGGTGCCTGCCCCAACATGCTGCACCCAATCCTAACAGTATGCATAGGACACATGTGCTGCACCTGCTGCCAACAACTGTTACACCTTCCCCCCGGCCTTGGCTGCCTCCCTGCTGCCACCACGCACCTAATCTTTGTGATACCACGATTGGTAGCCACCACCAGGATGGGTGCCATGTCGCTCTCAAGGGCACGATTTAGGAAGGAGAAGCACTCAATGTCCAGCATGTGTACCTGACAACGGGGGGGCCAGAGGGTGGGGTGTGGGCTTGGGATGGGGGGCAGCGTGTAGCCTAGGCCAACATCATCCCTAATCTGAGCGATGCACTTTGCACGCAGAAGCAATGCCTACAGGGTAGGTCTTTCTCTCTCTGGCTGAAATCACAGGCACGAGGGTGACATGCTGGCACAAGCTCTGAGGTGGGGAGCCGGCATTCGTGAGGAGCACTGCCCAAGTACAGGGCCTGCCAGAGAGGTGGCCCTGCGCGTACCTCATCAATGAAGAGCACGCCCGGCACAATGTCCGCCTTGCCCTCCTCTCGCCATTCTGCCACCTTGCCATCAATCTGCTCACGCACCTGCAGGCGGCAGTGCAGCAAGGTGGAGGCAGGTGAGAGGGACGCAGAGCCAATGAGCAAACCACAGGCAGCAGACACATACAGCGGGAATGCTGGTAAGCCGGTAAGCCAACCCCCACCCCACCCCCCAACCCAACACACACACATCCACACACTACACCACACCCACATGCACACCACACATAACCACCATGCACCCACTCACCTCTGGCCGTATCTCTCCCGTGTCGCCTGCGAACAGCGCTAGGAACCCCTGCTGCCGGCTGTTGATGACGTCTATCTCGTGCAACGACACCACGTGCACCACCTCCCGCCGCTTCTGCAGCTCGCCGTCGGGGCATTGCACAAACTTGGTGGCAGGTCCTGCACAAGTGTAAGGGAAGGCTCAAGAGTTATATCAAGGGTGTGATGTCAGGGTGATGAATGACTCAAGCGCAGAGAGTAGCTGGTGCGCCCATGGCAATCAGCAGCTGCCACCACAGCACTAGAAAGCCGCTGGCATTGAGCAGATGTTCCGTGGCCACTGAGGTAATCAGCACAAAACAATCGCAGGACTGGGCCAGCAGCAAGGCGATGCAGCTGACAGGGAGTTGGTGGGCAACCCAGGGCGTCTGCCCAGTCGCCATCCACCAGCACCCATTGATTGCCACCCACCCATGGCATCGTAGTCTCTTGACCGCGCAAAGGAGCGGCCGAGCTTGGTGACCTTGCCAGAGGCCTTGTCAATGGCAATCACGTCGCCAGCTGTCACCTGCAAGTGAAACACAAGCGGCAGAACTCGAGGCCCTCAACAAGGCGCCCACAGCAGCGCATGCGAGCTTCACATTCAGTGAAGGGTGCGTTTGAGTTGGTGCTGCAGAGGTGGCGGGCTTAAGGCATGGGGGCTGGTAGTATTCCTACCAACTGGCCTGGCCCGCATGGCTGCCCACTAACTCTGTCTCAACACGCCTAAGCTCACCACCACTACCTCTACACGAAAGCCCAAGGTAGGTTTGCAGCACCCCAAGTTTCTGCAGGCATCACTGCAACCTGCCCTACCACATGACATACCATGCCATCCACCACCCACCCGCCTGCACGCCAACCACCCACCTTCTCCTTCTGTATTGCTTCAATCATCTTGACGCCCAAATCGTATATCGTCTCCATCTCTGTTGTCTTCATGGTCAGCTTGCCCTGCAGTAGGAGAACAGAGGGAGGGGTCGACACAGATGCACAGGGCCGATGACCTGCAATGCGGTCAGTCTGCTCTACCGAAGAAACTGTTGGCATTGGGGGAACGCAACGGCTTGTAGGCCATGGCCTGGGTCACCGTACAGCACAAAAATGCCTGGCCAACCCCACGCCGCCCGCCCCCCCCTCACCCTCACCCACACCCACACACACAGCCAGCATGTGGGCTGCAGCAGCCGCTGCGATGCTGCCCTGGCTTGCCAGTCCCAAATCCAGCTAGCCAGCCAGCCAGCCAGCCAGCCAGCCAGCCACCCAATGGGGCCCTGGAGTGCCTTCGTTCCTTACCGTTTTAGCCATCTGGCCTGAGGCGGGCCTGTCAATTTCAATCTCCACCACCTCCCCCTCTATCAGCTCCGTCTCCTCCTTGATCTTCACTCCAATGGCCTTGCGGAAGGCCTGAGGAGGCAGGTGAGAAAGAGATGGCTGGAAAGTTTACACGACATACTGGCACTACCATGGACTGGAGATTCCCCACCAAGCAGCAGCAAAGCTGACAGTGAAACACAAGTGCACGCATTGTTAGAGGCCCAGCATGCACTCAAGGCACCGGACGAACGGATGGCTGCTTGCCCAACATGTGGTGCGGCCTGCCATTTCACCGCTCCATCTCAGCCATTAATGTGGAAACCATGCATTCAAATGACTGGCTGCTCCACTTCTCCCAAACCCTGGCCCCCACACCTGCGTCAGTGCTTCTGTTTTGCTCATCTCCATGCTAAATATTTCTGAGGCGGCAATCATGGCAAAGGGCGTCTCGGCACCCAAGCTCTTGGCAATGCCCATGGCGATGGCCGTCTTGCCGGTGCCTGGCTGGCCAGCCAGCAGGACACCCCGCCCCGCAATCTTGCCCTCCTTGATCATTTGAGTGATAACGCCTGCTGCCTGCATATTTGGAAATTTTGGAAGCTATGCCAATCACAGGAAGTGCTGCTGGCGGCCCGCGGATGGGAAGCGGCAGGAAGGAGAGATGAGGGAGGTGGAAGGACAAAGAATGGCGGGCTCGGTGACCTGCTGCCAGGCGGCAGTGCAGGCTTGAGGAATGAGGTGAAGCCAACGGGTGATGTTTGCAGTGGCGAAGCTGCGCCAGCAGCGTCCCCTTATGAAGGGCAGTTGGAATGTTTTGCGTTGCCCGTCCACCAGGCGGTCAACTGGCCGCAGCAGCGGCATGGTGGCATGCGCTGCTACTCACCGCCGTTGGCTCGCGTTCTAGGCCGTCCACAACCCTCCCCCACCCACCTTGCGCGCCGAGGTCTGCCCCACCAGGCCCTGCGACACCGCCCGGGCCTCCAAGGCGTCATCGAGGCCCAGTCCACGGATGTGCGAGTGGGCTCCGATGCGCTCAATTCTCGTTAGATCTGACACAGATGCGTTGACGCGAACCTCCCCCGCCATGGCTGGGAGCTGGCCGCCAACAGGCGCTTGGGCGCTCGATCACCGTCCTCCCCCTGACCAATCGGTTCCTCCTGCCTGTCTCGTGATGATTTCCTGCTTTTAGGCAGCAGTGGGTGTTCCCCCGTTCCCATGGGCGGCCCAGTAGAAAGGAGGGGCCGCAAATACAAAAAAATGCTGCCTGCCAGGACCCTAACTATTCACTACCTGCATCCTTTTCGCACCAAGTTGTCTACCCATCTCTCGTGAGCACTCCTCCCCGCACAACTCAAACATGGCCCCAAAGAAGGCAGCTGAGAAGGCCGAGAAGGGCGGCAAGAGCCCCAAGAAGGCCGCCCCCAAGAAGGAGAAGAAGGAGAAGGGTGGGTTTGTCGCTGCCTGTCGTTGGGTGCTGCTGGGCTGGTGCGGGGCAGCGATCAGGCACCGCGGATGTTCCTTGGGCGGGTGGGTGCTGCTCGCCCTCGTGCCCTCAAAGACGTTCTCCGAGACCCTTTAGGTGCCGGGGTGCTATGCGCAGCGGGAATTTAGGCAGTTGAAAAGGTGCGGCGCTTGATCGCCGTTGTCAGCGGGCAGGGCTGGGTGGTCTCAGGGCCAGCCCTGCACCCCAGGAGCCTAACTTCGGCACGATTTGGTCTTCCCTGCGGTCGCGCTGGGAGCCCGTGCTTGTTGAGGGCTGGCCGGCCCCTCGTGCCGCGCTTGGTCAATAGCCGACTGTTTGAACAGTTTGAACGCGGCCGCCGCTTCCTTCTGGGCCCCACTTGGCAGCCACAGCTCGGGATGGGCAGCGCTTTTTGGCTGAGTGTTGCATATTTACTCACTGCCCACCCCCTGTGTCGGCACAGCTCTTCCTCTTCCTCAACAAGAACAGTGCCACTGACCTGCTGTCGCGTCTGTGCCTACCGCAGATCCCAACGCGCCCAAGCGCCCCCTCTCCGCGTACATGTTCTTCGCGGCCGACAAGCGTGCAGAGGTGTGCCATAATGCAGTGTGTGCAGATATCACTGGTGAAGCAAACGATGTTGTTGACGGTAAACAGCCCAGCTCGAACAGCACACCCTGTTACCATGTTGGGGCGAGCGTCTCAAACACTGGGGTGTATCCGTTGCTCTGAAAGTGTGACAGGCACTGAATACTCCTCTGCCACATGGGAGACCCACACCCGCAGCCTAACAAACACATTCGGGGCCCAATGGATTGATTGCCCCCACAACCTTGTTTGTACTGTACTGCAGCTGAAGAAGAGCGACCCCAACCTGAGCCTGGGTGAGGTCGGCAAGGCTACCGGCGCGGCATGGAAGGAGCTTAGCGACAAGGACAAGGAGCCGTACGTCAAGAAGGCAGACAAGGTGCGGCGCCGCTTCCGGCACTCGCTGGCTGATCCTGGCTGCTCGCGTTGGGTGCCCTGCTGTCCGTTGCATTCCCTCTAAGCCGTGCTGATCTCAACAACTCGGCCTGCCTGCTTCTCCCGCCTGCCCCTCGTGGGGTGGTGCGTGTTCCTGTCTCTGTTGGTTGTCACCATGTGTTGGCGCTTTGCCTTAGGCCTGTCCTGCCTTGCCCGCCAACCTCCCTGCCTGACCTCACTCTTACACTCCTTTGACGCAGGACAAGGCGCGCTACGAGAAAGAGAAGGCAGCCTACGATGCAAAGAAGTGAGGCACTTGGGGTGATGGCGGCGTCGTAACGTCAGGATAGCACTCATCGCGGCCGCAATGCCACGCTGGTGCTATGGGTGCTACACCTTGGTTTCTCTTTTGCCTCATACCTACCGTTGACTCCTGCCTGCAAACTCTCAACCAACTTCTTTCGGTTCACCAACACACTCGCAACCGATTTACAGCCTGCAATGACTGCTGGAATTTTAATTTCTCGCCGCCACTCTTGCCGCCCTGCATTCCTCTGCCAAAACTGCTGCGCCCATGGCAACAGAGTTTCAGCCCGGTTGTAACATGTCTCATCTGATTCTTGACAATGCCTGTTCCACTGGCAATAGGACCAGGGGTGTTTGCCTCCTCACCTACCTTGCTGCTGGTGGTGTGTTCCGGAGGTAACTTGGCGGCTGCATCAACAGTTGTGCTTGTGACAGGGAAGCGCCCAGCATTGCAAGCTGCAAAGCATTGATGGGGTGAAGGGTGGGTGTCGTCCGCATGGTTTTGTGGCTGTTGGGGTGGGCTGCTTAAATTGCCTATCTGCGTAGCGTAGCAGCGCTGCAAGAGGTCGACGCTTGGGTTGCTCCTGGGTTGGGGCTGGGGCTCTTTCTCTGGCGCTGCTTTCTTTGTGCCTGCTTCGTTTCCTTTTGGGCCTGCTTTCGTGGGGTTTGGGAACTCTGGGTTGACGGCGGTCGGCACCGTATGCTGCTGGCTGGTGGGTTGAAGCAGCTCCTGACGCTAAAACCACACCATCCACCCAGGACATGGCTTGCAGGAGACCTGCATCACCCACTTCCCTATCGCTGCTCGTTGCATTCTCCCACCTATCTGCTCCTGGTCTCCACCTGTCTGGTCTGTTGAAGGGCAGGTCATGCATCAGCAGTGTGCGGTGCCGCTAAATGCTTGTCATGCTTAAATCATGTTGCCAGTTTGTCATTATCAAGGGCGCCGTTTTCTGTGCTGCAGCATTCAGGGCAGCAAGACCAGCCTTGCCCCTGACCTGATTCTGGAGCGGTGTGTGGGGCTGCTGTACGACCAGCATGCTGCATGCAGCCTGACCCTCGCCCTGCTGATGGGCACACCCTTGCCGGAAGGTGAGCATGGGACGGTGAAGCAAGGAAATTGGTTGAATCTCATAGTTGTGGGCGTGGTAGGACAAGGTCAGCAGATCCGTTGAGGAATGGGAGGCAGGCATCGCCGCCTTGGCAAGAATGCCTTGACAGACTGCTGTTGATTTTCAATTCTGTCAACCCTGCCGGTTGCCCCAAGCGGTGCACATGCCTGCAGCCCCCCTTCCCGACATGACGCTGGGCTTGATGCTGCGCAAGGCATACGTGAAAGGCTGCTGTGGTGCCGGGCGCTTGACGGGCTGGACCTTCCACCACAGGTGGCCCAGGGGTTCAAAACATAGGCATCACTGATCCAAACACTGACACCTTGAAACCAAGCACGCCGCTGCATGATGTGCTGGTGTGGGCCTTTCCTTTCCTTTTTAGGGTCAGGAAAGGATGCCTGAGCACCGTCGGCACCCAGCCTGCGGTCTCTGGGTGCTCAGCTGTATATGCGTGCCTTGGCAGGCAGCAGGTGTGGATGCACCCATTTATTGGGGTTGGTGGATGGCCCCATTTCTAACAGTGGCATTATCCGCGATTACAGGCGCTAGCAATCAAGTGGGCATTGGCACGCCGCATGTGGCTGTTGCTGGGCGAGCCACTCTCAGTGGAGCTGGGGCCACAGGAAGGACAGGCAGCAGCGGCAGCAGCAGCAAAGGGGCAGGGCGGTGCTGCCGCTGCCGTGCCAAGCCTGCCTCCCTTCCCAGGGCTGGCCACCCTCCGCCTGTTCTCGCGCGGCCGCAAGGCAGGTCCTGGAAGCCCCTTTTTGAACGGTGACCTGCCTGTGCGAGGCTAGCACTGAGAACCCTGGTGTTGTTACCACTGAGCAGCTGGAGGGTGACCTACTGGTGCTGGCGCAGCGCCTGCAGCAGGAGACACCCCCTTCCAGGGCATGTGGCATCGCTTGGTGCCGCAGCTGGAGCATGGCGGGCTGGCGGCACTAGATGCGCACATAGGGGTGAAGTTCTGGGCAGGCAGCAGAGCAGGTAGCTGCGGCGAACGAGGAGGCGCAGCTGGTGGTGGCGGATGCCAGCATGGGGGAGCTGCACAATTATAGGCACTGGTTTTGCTATAAATTACTTGTCGCAAGCATGAAAGCACAAGTGATGAGTGCAAGGTAACAACAGTCGTGCAACAGTCGCAACGCACAGGGTGAACTGCTGCACTCAGTTGGAGCTGGCGGGGAAGGCAGTACCCACACACTGTGGCAGCCCGTGCTGCCGCAGATTGCAATTGAGCAGCCGTGGTGGAGCTGCCACAGCCCCAGCAGCAGCCAGCCCCTATGAAAATGGGGCACCGGCGTGCGCCGCCGGGCACAGATCCGCCGCTGCCGCCGCCTGCTGGGACAACCCCAGTCAACCCGCAATCCCCCTTTGGCGCGAACTCGTGCTGTATATGCATAGACAAACGAAACGAAACTTGCAATCGCGTGGTTCGGCCTACAAGCGCGGCTCCATCACAAAGCTTTCGCTGCCCAGGCTCACAAGCTGCACAGACCTCGGCCAACTGGTGGCATGGATGACCACCAACACCTCTGCGAACTGCCAGGCGACGCCTAAGCAGAAGAGCCATGGGGGCTGCCACTTGGCGGCGGCGCCACAGCGGCCAGGCAGGCAGGCACGCACACGCACGCAAGGGTGGTGACAGCGGGCAGTGGCCCCAGCACCCCATCCGACCCAACCATACTCAGGTGGCCACATTACTTGATGCACTAGGGCGGCAGCACCTGCATCTGCGTAAGGCATCTCTCCCTCCCTCTGCCACGCCACCCATCAGCAATTTGAAGCAAAACGCGCCCCCCGCCGGCATGCATCCTGGATAATCACCAGCTGCACCACACCATGAACGGACACTCGCCCCTCATACTGTCATGCGACCCACTTTATTGAGCTGGAGCTGGCAGGGAAGGCAGTACCACTCACACACACACTGTGGCAGCCCGCGCAGCTGCAGAATGGGCACCGGCAGCGGCCGCTGGAGCCCAGCCCAACGCACAGGATAATCAGTGGCAACATGATGCGACAGCGCAGCCGAACACCAAGGACTCACTTTCAGTAGTATACCGTGAGGGTATGAGCTGCCGTGGTGGAGCTGCCACAGCCCCAGCAGCAGCCAGCCCCTATGAAAATGGGGCACCGGCGTGCGCCGCCGGGCACAGATCCGCCGCTGCCGCCGCCTGCTGCGACAACCCCAGTCAACCCGCAATCCCCCTTTGGCGCGAACTCGTGCTGTCTATACATAAACAAACGAAATGGAACTTCTAGTCCCTGAACAGCCCACCAGCACTGTGTAAGGCTCAGCAAACCACCACTTTGTAAGGCGCCGCGCCAGCTGCCGCGCCCCAGCCAACATGATTGCTCGTTGGTCAGCTGCTGCAGCGGGCCCTTGCCTGCACACTCCCTGCCCTGCTGCCCTGGTTCGAATCGAAATCTGTAAGGTACCGAAACCAAGAGACCACCGTACTGCCAAAAGGTCACCCGCACCCATCTAAAGAAGGCAATGCCCCAGAGCACGCGTCTAGAAAGCAAGATTGCACATCCCAATCCTATGTATGTGCCTGCAAGGTGACGGAAACTGCCCTCAAGCTCTCTCTGCGGGTGAGGGCCAGCCGGCACCATGCTGTGTGCTGCAACACTTGTAGGAACTGCAGTGCTGTTGTGTGCTGCCGGCGGGACGGCCAGGGCGCCAGTTGAAGGGCGCACTTCTGCCGCTGCTGGTGCCGCCAGCTTGCGGCCAGCAGTGCGCGAGCCACCCCACTGGCCGGAGAGCTACTCGGTGCGTTACACACGCTGCTATGCTGCTAATTAAGAGTCTAAAGGAAGTGGGAGTGGGAACGGCAATGCGAATACTCTTTTATGGCAGGCATTGAACCCAAGGTCCTGACCCTTGTGTGCCGCTTCACCACTGCCCTTCCGCACTTTCCTATCACCCCTCGACCACCCCCCTGCAGGTCAACTACACCTTCACTCTACCCTACACCGCGCGCATCCAGCAGCCCCCACTCTCCTACCCTGTCGCCTTCTATCGTGATGCCCGAGAAAAGCGGGTGAGGATGGACACTTACGACTCTACTCAGGTCCTGATTGCCAAAAAGGTGAGCCCCCCTTGAGGTGTGCTGAGAGTCTTTCGGTAGGCAACGGGTGGGCAATGCTAAGTGTAAAACTGGTCATGTATGAAGCAAGGGTAATGTGCTGGATCTGGCAGTACACAGCCCCTTTGTTACTACAGGTTCCCTTTTAGCTGCAAATTGCCACGAGGCTCCACAGTCAACTGTTGCCCTACGTACATGCCGCAGGGCAAAATTTTGGAAGTGGTGCCCCGCGTTGATCGCCTGGTGGGTGTCTCATCAGCAAGACGGCCAAGCATTGAGCCAAACAGCAAGGCAGCAGATCTAACAGCCACTGGCCTGCCATAGCGAGCCCAACATTGAGCAATTCATAGTGTGGTGACCAGTTTCAGGTAGCGTGTCTGATTTCTGGTACCATTTCCTGGGTGCAGGTGTGCCTGGTCTTAGATGACGACGGCGAGGAGGCCGGCATGAGCGCCCTGCCGGATGTACAGGGCTGGCAATACTGCGGTACCCAACAATTCAATGGCGAGGAGGCAGATGTCTGGCAGTACGAGGCCAGGTGCGCAGCAGGGCAGTACTCGCCATGCATTACCACATTTGGGCCAGGCTCCAGGTCGGTGCACATTGGGGCTGTACTCACAGTGGACAGCAAATAGCGCCAGACACTGTTGAAAAGTGCGGTTGCCGCTGCTTTGTCTGCGCTGGCTCAAAGTGCGGTAAACAGATTAGCCGCCACACGCCACGAAAGCACCGTTGCGTGGCAGCTGGGGTCAGCTGAAAAGGTGCATATTACACATACACGCCTACTTTTGCGCAAGTGTGGGTTGCTTATACAGTGTTGTTGTGGCTGGTTGGTTGCTCTACCTGCAGGCACGAGGCCAAGCACGTGGTGTACACGTTTTACGCAGCGGCTACAGACTCCACACCCCGGCGGCTCCACATGCACGGAAACGACCTCGTCTCTGGCGCACACTTTGACGTAAACGCGCATGTGTTGGTTGTAAATTGCTGTCCTGCTGCGTTGTTGGGCTTTCTTCGCAGCCTTTGTGGTGAGGCATAAAGTTGCCGCAAGCCTTTGTGAGGGAATGGTGCTGATGTGGTGGGTCTGCACACCCTCCCAGCTAGTGTGGCCGCTCGTGGTTTTTGTTCCCCTCCCTCCTTTGCAGCAGTTTGTGGGTGGCTGCCTGTTATCAACACCCACCATTCCAATGATTTTCGCGGTCCTTTGGGTGCACCCATCTCCATATCCCTGCCAACTCTAGATTCCCGTCCACCTGCGTCATGCAGGAGTGGGTGGTAGACTACACTTCCTTCAGCGCCGGCCGCCCAAACCCCGAGCTTTTTGCCACTCCTGCCCTGTGTGACAAGGGAGAGGCACAGGAGTTGCATAATCGCGGCAGGAGGGGTGCGCTACTGCGCTGGGCGGCCATGGTGCCTAGCGTGCGGTACCGGGGAGATTCACAGGTGCGTGGCTGAGTATGTGGGTTGCTGGGTAGGGTTGGGTTGGGTGTGCAATAGTGAGGCAACATGCTTGATTACAACCGGTGGGTGGTTGGGTGAGCATGGTACGGATTTGCCGAGCGTCTTGCAATGGGCTGACGGAGCTGACCGTCGCAATAATGCATGCACTATGTTGTGGCTATTGTTGTAGCCTATTGTCATGTCACCTGCAACTGTCATGCCACCTGCAACGCTTTCGCCTTCTTGCCCTGCACACAGTCACACCCGCAAACTCAAAGCTCACCATCTCACACCCGTGCAGCCCTCCATGACCTCCTGTTCAGCTACTCTTCTGTATTATGAGCTCCGCTCTGTACTGCTTGCAGTACGACGTCTTTCTAGCAGGCCACGGTGCGGGTCGCACTCACCGCTCCCTGGCTGACTACCAGCAGCGGCGGGAAATCTTCCATTCAAACCAACAACTAATTGAGGATCACAACGCAGCTCCAGGGACAAGCTATGAGATGGCAATGAACAGGTGTGGATGGTGCAGGCTGAGGTAAAGTAAATGTGGACAGCCTGTTCGAAGAGTCCGTGGGGGTGGGGGTTGGTGGTGGTTTGGGGTTGTGGTGTGTGTGTGCTGGTGGTGAGTGGGAAGGGGGCATGCGGCGGGGGGCCACGCGCGGGCGGTCGGTTACGAAGCAGCGAGGGAGGGAGCTGGAGTATGTGGTTGCCCCTCTGTATGTTCCTGTGAGTAGATTACCTTTATGAAGTCAAAGCATGATCGAACTCTTTGATCCCGCCCCTACGCATGCAGGTTTGGCGACTACAGTGAGGAGGAGTTTGTGGCCCTCATGCTGCCCAAGCAGGCGCACCGTCAGCAGCAGCAGCAGCAGCAGCAGGGACTGCGCCTTTTGAGCAGCAGTAATAGTGGCGCAGACTTGCCTGGGGCGGAGCTGGAGTGGGAGTTGAAGGCGGGGGAAGTTGAGAAGGCACATCTGGCGAAGCATGAGCTACCGTATGAGCCCCTGGCAGATTCCGCCCGGCTTCCAGCCAGCCTGTCGTGGCGAGGCACGAGGGCTGGGGGGGTGGGCGTGAAAGATCAGGCAACCTGCGGGTCCTGCTGGTGAGGCATCCGCTTCCCTTGCCTGCTGCATGGTCCAATGCTGACCTCCTGCTGCCGACTTCCTGCCCCCATGCCCCCACACTGGCAAGCGCATACCTGGACTACATGTTGGACTGCAGCCATTCACTTACGTGTGCCACGTGCTTGTCTGTGTGGTTGTGCATGGCTTCAGGTCCTTTGCTGCCACTGGAACCATGGAGGGTGCGTGGTGGCGCGCCACAGGGCAGAGGTAGGCTGCCTGCCGGCATATTGGGTGGCAGTATTTGTTGGCTTGCAAGATCAGCCTTTTGCTTCAACTACCCAGAGTACTGCGATTGGGTAGGTGAAGCAAGCTGCTGCTTTTGCTTTTGAACTGCACTCCCCTTTAATAGCTTCTGGCAGACAGGTGTAGGCAACATGCAAGGTACACCCCGCATCACACTGCACTGCACCAATCAAACCACACCACAGTGCATCATGGCTGCAGTGTGTCGTTCTCTGAGCAGCAGATTCTAGACTGCTCCTGGGGCTATCATCCCAAGGTGCCGGAGGCTAACCTAGGTGGGTGTGGAGTGGGCAGTTCTTGCCGATGTGTTTGCAGGCTGTTGCGCTTGTGTGTTTGGTTTGTGGTTCTTCATCTCCGGTGCTGCATGTTGATAGTGCTTGCTTATAGGGGCTATATGTGACACGAGGCACCTGTTCAGGCATGTGCCTGCGAGCCAGCTTGCATGCATCATGTTCCCGCGGGGGGCAGGGGGGGGGGTTCGTGGTTTTTGGCTCGCCATGATTTTTCATGACGTGCAGCACTTGTTGGACAACCCTCCTGCCAAGCTTAGCGTGGGCCTGCTACAGTTGCTCCGCTGGCGCTGCTGCTATGACCTTGCGCCATTCCCACACCCCAATGGCTCACCTGTCCCTCTGGTCATGTGTCCTTGGCCTGCAGCCTGCGATGGTGGCGACCCAGATGCCGGTGAGTGGCTGCCTGCCTGTTGCCGCACTCCTGATGGGTTGAGTTACTGGCAGCCCCTCGTGGATAGTACTGTAGCATGAAATCCTTGGTCGTACAACACTGCATGGTACTGCAGGTATTGGCTATGTAGTGGAGGCAGGAGGCATTGCTGAAAACCAAGACTACCCCTACAAGGTGTGCGCAGGAATATGACAAGGAATACAATTTTGAATAGGCCTAGGGTTAGGCTCATGTGAATAGCCGCTTGGGACCTGCTTTGGGCACAGACAAACACCTCCTGGTCAGCTGGGTAGTTTGCACTGCAATGTGTGGGATGACTGTTGGTAGGCTTGGAGTTGGGATGTGTGGTGCTGCACTGGCATGGTGTCGGTCGGGATGATGATTGGATGGCTGCGTCCGGTTCCATTGCAGGGGCAGGACGGTTACTGCCTGGCCAATCAGACCCGGCTGCTTGGCAAGTTCAAGGCAAGTTGGGAGCTAGCCTGCTGCTCCTGTGGCTGCTATGGTGCTGCTGCTGCGGCTGCTGCCGCTGCAGTGCCTGACCTACCCGGGACACCGGCTGTACGTCGCCATTACACTCTCACATGGCGGTCAATTGTGGAAATACCCGACAGTGCGCGGTTCAGGCTCACCGACTTCTGTTCTCGCACGCATGATGATGTGCAGGGATTTGTGCGTGTGCCCCGATACGACGATGCCGCCCTCAGGGAGGCGCTCTACTCCAGAGGCCCCATTGCCATTTCCTTTGATGCCTCACGCCCCTCCTTCCGCTTCTTCTCCAGCGGCGTGTATGTGGACACGGAGGTGGGCAGGTGGTGTGGGGGTGGGGGTGGATCAAGCTCTCCTTGCTACAGTGTGGACGGCTTGTTATCAGCAAGGTGCCAATCAATCCTGATATATCAAGACTACTGCATACAGGTTTGCGCAGAAACCTGAGTTGCCGCCTTGCTGCAGTGCAAGTGGAAGCCCGGCCAGCTTGACCACAGCATGCTGCTGGTGGGTTACGGCACAAACGAGGCGGGAGACTACTGGTGCGCATGTGTGCCCGCACCTGCTCACCACCTGCCTCTATTTGGTGCTGTTTTCCAAGACTGTGGTGCCGTGTCAAAGCTGCTGTTTCTGTTGGGTGGTATTGCAGCTGCCTCCTGCCTCCATTATCTCCACTGTTGCTGCCTGGCTGCTCCTTGGTTGGTGGTTAAGGACATGCCGCCCTCCTGCCTTCTAGTGCATGTTGTGCTTCCTGTCTTAAACTGCAGCAAGCTGCACCAAACAACGCACGTATGCACAAGACCCGGTTCTCTTTTGCCCAAGCCATGGATACCCGCTTGTGCAATCACACTGCCTCCTGACTCCTAATGCATGCACATACACTTGCAACACTGGTGGCTGCTCTGCCCGGCCATGCAGGGTAATGCAGCACTTCTGCAGGTCTGACTAGGGGTACAGAGGCTGGGGCTCACGCTGCCCCAGAACGTAATACATACATTCGACTTTGCCTTTTGCCATACAGGGAGGTGAGGAACTCGTGGAGCACCCACTGGGGGGAGGGAGGCTACTTCAAGGTGTCCCGAGATGTCAACCACGCCTGTGGCGTACCGTCTGACGCCACCTACGCCCTGGTGGCAGACGGAGTGTAGCCACACGTGGTTGTTGTTGTATCAGTGGCTTGTGAGCTTGAAACAACATGTGCGCCGCAGCGGGCATGCGACTAGGGAACGGCATCGACGCTGCAGACAGGGTCTGCAGTGGTTTCATCCAGATGTGCATAGACGCCACCTTGTTCAGCTGGAGGGAAGCCCTTGCTGTTCCATTGGTCGGACGCTCAGCGACAGATTCGGCTACAAATAGCGGCTGCGCCTGTGGCAGCAGGCCTGTCTGGGGACATCCAGGCTTTGTCGTGAGGTTATGTCAGTGGTGATGCTGCATGTATGAGAGCTGCCGCTCTTGACTGTGTCGGTATGTTGGCCTGTCCCTCTGTCTGTCGCACTCATGTCGTCCATGCATTGGGGTATCTACTTATCGCTGGTATCTTAACCTCTCTTCTTTTCGAGTATTCTACTATCAATCCGTGCTCTACCCTTGCCTTGCATACACTAATTGGCAACGCTGCTCTTTATTCTTTGCCTGCGTCCCCGCTATCTCTCACATGTTGACATCACACGTATCCTACTGCTTGCTGGCATCTGTGCAATTTGTCTATATAGTTTGGCTGCGCCCCACCATGTCAGGGCATGCAATATAAACCCACACGTTGTCCTTCCTTGCAAGCACCATGCAATCACGTCACATCAGTCATTTAGCTAAATCCCCACAGCTGCCTGCTCGCACAAGACAAGGGCCCCAGTGGAGTCGCACACAGCCATGCTCAGGCTTATAAGATTTGCGTAAGTCAGCCTGTGGGTGTGCCTGCAACGCCCTCGCCACACACCACTGGCACATTGATGAGGCAGATGTTGCGCCACAGTCGTAGCACGCCCTGCAGGACAGGATAGAAGTCAGCAGCAGCACCAGCTTCGGCACAAAGAAAGGAAAGTCAGCAGATTCCTCAAAGCAGTGTGCACCGGCTTGGTGGTTGCCAGCAGTGCTGACTCATTGTGATGGTGCCGCAATAGCTATATGATGAGGGGGGAGCGAAAGAGTCTAACCGCTTTTTTTTCCACCAGCCTGATCACCTGGACCTCAGGAGACACCGCGGGGGGTGGGGCACACGAATCCCAGCACCCAGGCTGTAGCGTGGCAGAGGTCAGTCGGCAGCAGGCTTGCACCGCCTCCTGAGTAATAGATGCAAGCTGGTCCAAAGAAGTGAGCTGCGAAGCAGGGAGGCAGGCAGGGTTACTGACAAACAGACAGGCAGTGAAGGCGACCAAAAACTGCATTGGTTACCTACGCACATCGTTCAGGCGGGCACACAGGCAGCTTGTGGCGGCAGGGAGACAGCAGCGGAGGGTCACTCAAGGTGCCTGTGCACTCCATGGAGCGCCGAGTTATAACAAGCATCCTTGGCCGGCAGACGTGACCAAAATGGTTGGCCGACCTCGCAGAATGTGGTCATCGTGGTGGAAAGTAGGCCAGGGTCGGTGCAAGGCCCAGCTCCAGGGCTGGGGGCTGGTGGAGCAGCTACAGCCGGAGCACCGCCCAGCGGAGCAGTGCCGTCTGTCACGGGCTCCGCTGGCACAGCGGTGGCTCCCGGCGGAGGCGGTGTCGCGGCGTTCCCGCTGGGCAGCTGTCCGAAACCGGAGAAGTTGCCTTGTATGCCTTGCAGTGCAGCGAGAAGGCCAGTATCGACGGTGTCAATGGCTGGTGGTGGTGCTGATGGTAGTTCAGCTGGTGGTGGTGGTGGCGGCGGCGGCGGCGATGGTTCCTCCTCTTGTTGCAGCGCCCGGGAGCGGTGGCAGGGTCCCCGCCTGCAGGCCAACACGGTGACCAGTTAAGCACGGCCACTATCAGACACCCGCGATGTACGGCAGCCTACCAGCTGTTGGCTGCCGTCGGGAGAAGCCGCCTGCTCTGGGTGGCACTGCCTCCAGGGCCTGCAGGGGGCGCCAAACAGAGCGTCAGACGTGGCGCACCCACTGCCGAGGTGTCCTCTTTTCACACTCACCTGCTGCGGTGCAAGGATATCCCATTGGCCCAAGCAATAGAGCCATACACAGAGCCACCCAAACTCGCATCCTTGGACCCAGCAGGGGCGCACCGATGTGCTTGTAATAGTCAGGGCATATGCTGGCACCAGCATAAACCTGATATGTAATGCTGACTTATTACTTCGCCACTTGTGCCGCGCTGGCTCCAGCTGGGTCTCGAGTGGAGTGTGTGCGTGATCTCATTTCATCACGAGTAAAATTTATGTTAAGGAATGTCCGACCCTCGAGAGAAGCAGTTGGCGCAGGAGTTGGGTGATTGCGTGCTGAACAAGTCCTGGTTCTTCTGTTTAGCCGGGCTAACGATTGCCGTTCCTCTTGGCGTCAGACAAAAGGTGATCGGGTCCCTTGCCGGGTTCCGGGAGCCCGCACCAACTGTCCCCGCCTGCCCCCTGCTTGCCCCGCCGCTGCAATAGTGCCACACCTTGTGCCATCCTCTCGATCTCGGTGCATCATGCTTTGCAGAGCTACATGCCCGTTGCATATTGTGGATTGGCACCTCTCGATCTCGGTGCATCATGCTTTGCAGAGCTACATGCCCGTTGCATATTGTGGATTGGCAGGCACGCTAGTAGACCTTGTTTATGGTGGGTCCACGTGCAGCATCCCTGCCGCTGCCTTTGCAAGCTGTGTAGTCGCCGCAGACCATCATCAGCTTGCTGACCCACTACTGACACTTGCCTCCTCCTTTATGGCAGCCAATTCACCTGGCCTGCTTGTATGTTACCGCTGTTAAAGTTGACACACGGCGCTGTTCCCATCGGTGTCGCAGGCTTTGACCAGTGCAAAGAGCAGCGGCAAGCGCTGGAACGCTATTTAGCAAACCGTGAGGTGTTTGGACGGCAGGCTACGAGTTTAGAGGCCCAGCAGCTGGAGAGGCATCTGGACGAGCCGGGAGGTGGAGATTAGGCAGGACGAAGCATGGATAGAGGGATGTTATTCTGTGTCGACTAAGCTTGTTAACCATCGACAGTGCATGTTTTACATGTGGCAGCTCGGTATGTGTTTCTCAATTGTTGATTAATATTGTTTTATTTGATGTGCCCAAGAATTGGCTACCACAAGCGCATGCATTACAGGTGTACAGGATATGAAGGGGGTGGAAATGAGGAACAACTGAGGGAAATTGAGGAACACATGGGGATCGCACCAGAATCTGCCATCAACAGGCAGCCAGCTGATGACATCCGCACTGATCCACCCCTTCCACTTCAATAAGGGCGGTAATACGAGCCGCTGCTGCCTCCTGGATAACCATACGCGCCGCTGGAAGCAAACCCACCTCCCGGGTGAGCTCCCGCATACCGCCTGCCGCCGCCGCCCGGGAAACCGCCACTCATGCGACTGGCAAACATGTGGGCGAATAAATCCTCCTCACTGTACCCTGCAAAGCCACCCATGCCGCCGCCCTCATTGCTGTGCCCCTGCTGTATTTCATCCAGGCTCCAACCCGCATCGTAACGCCGCCGCTGCTGAGGGTCAGACAGCACTGCAAATGCCTCTCCAACCAGCTTGAACTTGGCCTCTGCTGCATCGCGGTCCTCCTCGCTAGCCTGCATCAGCCAGCCAGCCACCTGATTTGTGTCGGACACAGGACAGGCAAAGACTAACAGCGTCAGCGGAGCCAACATGAAGCGGGCAGACTCGCTGACTATCAGCCACATAGGCAATGCTTCGGTGCAGAGGGACCCAGTTAACTAGCCTTGCCGCAGCCGACGGGAACCCGCGCATTTCGCCTGCACAGCAGCAACCAAGCATCACAGGCTAGCGCCAACCCCTCCTACGCCGCCATCTGTGCGCTCACCTTGTCTGGATGGTACTTCAGCGCTGCCTTGCGATACGCCTTCTTGATGACATCTTCCCCCGCATCTTGCTCAACCTCAAGCACAGCGTAGTAATCTATCCTCCTGCTTTTCTTCAATGCTAGCCGGGCATCACGCAGCAGTTCTGGCAAGCCTGGACACACAAAATAGCGGGGCGGCAGCCTGAGAAATAGCAGCGGCGGGAGGTAGGCATCCGTAAGGCCTGCTAGCCTGCAGCCGAAGGCAAGCATTTTGCATCAATGCATGCACAAACATGATCTGATGCGTGCACAGCCTCTGCACGGTTCTTGCAGAATCTCTGCTGGACACGATCAACAGCAGTGGCAGACAACAGAACACCAACACACCAGGGCGTGTGCAGCGGCTTACGCACCCGGATAGTTCTCCTCCATCTCTGCCACCTTCTCCAAGTCGCGCACAGCTGCCTCAAAGTTCTTCAGCTCCTGATGTGCCTGCAACATTGCGAAGGGAAGAGAAGCGATGCAGGAGGTAAGCAGCACACGGGGACACACCGCCAGACCCCCCAATTCTCCTCCCGCATCCAGCTTTTCTCCGTTGCATGTAGCCCATTACAAGATGACACCAGTCCGAGGCCGCTAGCTTGATGATAGTTACTAGCAAGCACAAAGTTTGAGCATGCCCTTAGCTGCTGCGTGCTCAGTATTGGTAAGTAATAGCTGAAAGACGGGTCGAAAGGCTGAGCTCACCTGCGCTCGCCGCACATAGGCTTTAACATAGGTGGAGTCAAGCTCGATGGCCAGCTCAGCATCAGCCAACGAGTCTGCATGGCGACCCAGCTTGGCAGCAGCTGCGGCGCGGTTGCACACCACCTGCACAGGAGAGAGATGAGGCCAGATAAGGTCATGCGCGTGGCTTGAGCAACATGCAATGAGCAGCAGCCCAGTGTTGTGCTTGTGGGACACAGTATTACACCCAATGTTGCGTTGTTTCAAACTTTGAAGTACACATACACACGTAGCCCACCCAGCAAGATACCACCGAGTCACCAGCACCCCACCCCACCTGCGCCACAAACTGCGTCCTGAGGTCGGGATCAGCCGTGAGCGAGGCGCTGTATTGGTCAAACGCCTCCTGGAAGTTCCCCGCTGCAAAGGCGGCATTGCCGCGCTCCTTGCCCCCCGACACCGCCCTCAGGCGCTTGAGCCCTCGCTGAGCCGGCACGCAGTCGGGATCCCGCCTGCAGAGAGAGCAGGGCAGGGCAGGGCAGCAGCGCATGGTATGACGCAGAAGATCAATTTTCCCAGGAAATGCGAACGCACTGCCACCTCCTGCTCCTGTTGTTGTGATTGTTGTTTAAAAAGGCATCTTGACTAAAGCTCGACGCCTTGACTAGAATTACAGGTACCATTGGCGCATACACTTGACCCGATATGCAAGCATTGAGGATGGATAGGGCGGCGCCTCGAGGCCAGCAATAGATGCTTGGTCGCGGTACCGCACCTGAGCGCCTGCTGGTAGAGCTGCTGCGCCATCTGCAGCAGGCAAATGCCGGCGGCGGCGGCCAGGTCAACCGCCAATAAACTGTAGTGAGTGCCATCTCAGCATTTATAAAGGCATCAACGGTTAAAGGGGGCAGGCAGGTGGACTCCGCAACCACAACTGCAACCGCCACAAAGGCAAGCAACCAACACAGCCCTTGCAAGGGCCAAAGCGAGTCGGTTCTTACGTCGTCGCATGCGGTTCAAAGCACCCTACGCCGTGTGCAGATGCGTTGCCACCCCCAAGGAGCGCAAGGCCAGCTACAGTACAAGCCCACCTGCATGTTCCCGCACAGGTACAGCGCCTGGCTCCTCAGTGCCAGCACCTCCGGCGCATGAGCACTGCCGTGGAGGGACATGTTGCGAGCCTCTGCCACAGCCTCAGCATGCCTGCAAGGGCAGTAGCAAAACAATTTCAGAAAACCTGTTGCTGGCTTTAGTGCGGGGGTCTTGAGGGTCCCGCAGCGCAATGCTGGGAAGGAGGGTGGCGTGCTGGGCGCCTGCAGCATATGTATCCTTCTTCCCGTACATGCAGTAAGGTGCAACACATTCGGTTGACCACACCACAGCGCACCCCTGCTGTAAAAGCTTCCCAGCAGCATGCAGTCCATGCTGTTGGCAAGGCCAACAGAGAAGCACATGGCGGCAGCAACCCAGCTAGGTCGCCAACCCGCAAGTCCAACTGCTGCCTATATCAGGACTTTCTGTGGCCTGCCACTTTACATCGGAAGACATTGAGCACACCCACACACCTGCCGCTTGCTATCAAGGACTCCACCTTGAGCCGCACAGCAGGCTCAGCAGGTGGTAGGGAGCTGCGGCACGCCGCGTCTGCCAGCACAAACGCGCGCTCCGCCTCGCCCGCTGCTAGCGCCTCCTGCCCCGCCAGCACCTTGCGAGCAACTGCGGGTGGAGGCAGAAGGGATGCACTTGAGTTCACCCCTGGGGCAGAAAGGAACACCGTGGGGCAGAAAATATTGTGGCCATCCAATCAAGCCTGGTAAACAAGAGAAAAGAAGGCATGAAGGTTCACAGTGGCAGAGTGAAAGACGGCTGCTGCCTGAATTATTTGCCTTTGATTCTCCCCTGCCCACACGGTACAACAATTTGCTAATCAGCCACCCATCAGCCCTCCAGCCAGTCAGGCAGGCACCAGCAGCCTACTCTCACCTATCTGGCATCCAACCAACTCCTGCTGCACGCTGGCGTCTAGCTGTACTGCCTGCTTGTACAGCTCCTCAGCCCGCTCCCAATTACCCATCAGCATCTCTGCCTTGGCTGCGGGCCGAGAGAAGCATTCAAAAGTTGGGAGGAGGTAAAGCTCAGTGCAATGGTAAACACAGTGGAGTGTGCAGCGAGCTTGATAAAAAAGAGTGTGCTCGAATGCTGCTTAGTGAGCCATATCACACCCAAGTTCTTGTCATGGGTGTAAAACAACAGCTGCAGTGGGGGCGAGAGCTCAGCAGAGAACCGCAAATCTGTCAAGCAGCCTGGCACGCAGAGCAACAAGTGACGCACCTGCCCGGGCGTAGCCCTTGACGTAGCCTGCATCCAGCTGTACTGCCTGCAAGCTGTCATGTACTGCCTCAGGATACTGCTTGGCCATGAGGTACGCTGCCGCTCGGTTGCCGTGGTACACCGGAGTGCTTGGACAGAGCTCTAGTGCCGCGGTGAAGCACCTGACTGCTTCCTCGTAGCGCCCCAGCTTGAAAGCGTCGTTGCCCAGCGCTTTCTGTGCCTCCGCCAGCTGACGTGAAGCACCCTGCAACGAGCCTGCTGCTCCTGGTGCTGCTGCTGCTCCTCCCGCTTGCATGCATGCGGCAGTGCATGCTGCTGCTGCATCAGACGACTCTGGGGTGGGCGGCGCTGCGCCGCCACCACTGCTGGGCCTCCCCTTGCCCTTTGTTGCTGCTGCCCCAGCTGCTGCCGCTGCAGGCTGCGCACCCTGGTTCTCGGCTGAGGCAGTAGTGCCCTCTGTATTGCTGCCTGCTTTCGCTTTGAACAAGCCCTCCTGGAGCTGCTTGTTGTTAGGCTTCAGCTTCAGGCCCTGTGCAAAAGCAGCGCCCGCATCGCCGCGGCTACCGCGCCCCAGGTGGGCGGTCCCCAGGCGATACCAAGCTGCAATAGGGAGCTTGACATAAGACGCCTAAAGGGAACAGCAATGTCTGTTTTACTTTCAACCCAAGTGTTTATGCACAATCACACACAAAAGCGGCATACGGGCGGGCACCACACAAGAGCGGCAGAGCAGCCGCACACCTTTCTCCCAGTCTGGCTGCAGGGATGCTGCCTCTTGGGCGTGCAAAACTGCTGCATCCCACTGGTTCAGCTTAGTGTGAGCCATAGAGAGATTGGCGTGCAGCTTGGCGGCTTCCTTGGCGCAGGCTACATGCTCGTCTGCGCTTAGGGCGCTCAACGCCGCAGTGTAGCCTCTAGATGCAGCCGAGTAATCCCCGGCCTGATACGCGAGTTCTGCCGCGCTCTTCAAAGCCTGCCATCCTGCTGCCTGCTGGGGAGCGCAAGAGTCAGCAGGCATGGCGGTGCAATCACGCAGTTAAAATGCCTTGTGATGATTCTGTCTCAGTCCCGGCGGACAAGGGGAACTGTTGTAAGGGTCTGCAGTACGCAAGCGCGCAGTACTCCCTTGGTCTTTGCGCTCCTCGTCTCGTCTTGGCCGCGACTCATCCATGCCCAGCAAATATTTGTGAAGCAAGCAGCGTGCAACTGGTTTCGGCCGTTCGTCGATATCTCGTGATGCGTGGTGGACACCCGGTACGCTGAAGATTGGCCGGGGGGCAATCCAATGGCATGAAATTGTATTAGAGCGTGCTAGCCAGTCCCAACACCGCAGGCGGCCCTATTGCACGGTAGCGGCGCCGCCGTGCAGCGTCAGAGGCAAGGAGCCCCTGCTCTGTTGATCTTGACATAGCCAAATTTCGCCAGTCGTCCACTGCTGGCTGCACTGCCGACCACAACCTCCACAACCAGCAGAAAGCCGACCGTCTATCAGCCATGCCATGCAACCTGCCCACAGAGCAGCCAGCAGCTGGAGGTGAGGCCGGCAAATGGCACGGCCACACCAGCCACCTCAGCAACTGCCTCCCCCCTACCTGGGTGCTCAGCTAGCTGAGTTGGCACTGGGGAGGGCTGCACAGCTAAATGGTGTGTTGCTCTGAAGCCTCCAGGCTCCATCCGCCTGCTGCTGGTGGATGGCTCATCAGCCGGCGACAGCTGGCAGGAGGAAGACAGCCATGCCTGCTGGAAAGCAAGCTGCTGAAGCAGGTGTGGTGAGTGAAAGTATGTTCCGGCTGTTGTCCTGCCCTGCAGTGTCAAACTGGTGACGTATCTTGAGCTGCACATTGCCCTGCCCCGCTACACTTCGCTTCACGCGGTCCACTGGAGCAAGTTTTGCTTGATTCAAGGCGTCCAGCGCGATCCCATCCAGACCATGAGGCAGTTCGCCTTCTACAGCGATAACCCGTCACACTCAGCCATTTCACTCGGGCATTTCACACTACCATACCTTCCGTGCGCAGGGGTTTACTGGGTTTGCCTGCTACAACGACGAGCCCCCAGAAGCCTCGGGAGCACGCGGCGGCATCACCTTTGGCCACTGCAAGGGCATTCTTGCCTGGAGCCCCGAACGGCTGGGCTGGTTGGTACACTCAGTGCCCGGCTGGCCCCAGGGATATGACTTGGCACAGCTGCCGCCGGTGGTGTCCAGCAGCATGCCTTGTGGGCAGAGCTTCATCTGGCTCAGCTTCAAACGCACACCAGAGCTGACACGGCACATCTGCGGTGTGTGGACGCCGCTCTGTGTGGTGCTTGCAGGGTGTGGGCTGTAATTTGCGGTTGGTGGGGCCAGTGCAGGCAGTTCTTGCGGTGCACGGGACTGGGCCCACTGTTCCTAATCCAGTTTGGCCGCTGCCAGGCAGCTGTGGGGGCGTGCTGCAAGGCATCACACATGCAGGGCTGTCATTTGGTTGTAATCATGCACGAGAGGCATTGGTAGGTTCGCTGACCTTCCTGATACGCCAACTACTGAGTCTCTGCAGCTGAAGTAGCGCCTGCCCGCACGTCTGCCTGTCTGTGCTGCAGACCAGGTGCAGCTCATGGATGCGTGTGTGTATTCCGTGCGGGTGGTGCGAGGAGGAGCCACACGTGCCCTTCAGGGAGGACAGGTGGGCCCGCTGCCCGTGGGGTGAGTGCAGTCGCATGCATCCTGCCTGCTGCACCCTGCGTGGGCCTTGGCCAGCTGCAACATGGATGTTCCCTTTGAGTGATGGCAATCCACATAGTTCCTCCTCATGGCGCTAAAAGTTACGGTTGTTGCACTTGTCGCAATGTGCAGGCTTGGGCAGCACCTACCCAAACCCTTCAAGCTTGTGCCACCCTCTCTGGTGGTCCTGGGTACGGGAATTTGGCACCTGGCCAAAGACAAGGCCTGGGGGCATGGCCGCTTGATGGATGGCAGGTGGGAGGGGCGTGCCAGGGCGGCCAGGATACAGTGGCGGGCAACTGCTCAGCCCGCTTACTAGGGTTCTGCCAATTGGTTGCAACCGGCACCTTTGAAGACGCTGTTGCCGCTTGCACGCCTTCTGCTGCCAGTTTCCTACCTAGCCGGCTGCCAACACTGTGAGCTTCCCTTTCACCCCCGCTTTGTGTCAGCAGCAACAAGACATCTGTGGCTGGTGGCTTGGGAACTGCCTCTTATATGCAAAGGAAGGTTGTCCTCATGCAGGCTCACGGACCTTGATTTCTACGAGGATGGGCTGGCGCAAACAGAGCCTTTCCGGGGCTTCTGGCACGTACAGGTGTGCCTTGCTTGTTTGCGAAGCCTGGCAGCATTGCCAAATGTCGAGTACCCAGAGCACCAGCTTGCACTCAGGCCTTCTGCTGACACTTGGCTATCTACTGGCTTACACAACACATAGATAGCTGATGGTGACCCTGCTGCTGCCACCTGTGCAGAGCTGGCTGAACGGTGATGTGCGCCCTTTTGGGCGCACAGAGCACTGCAACAACATTCTCCAGGTGGGGGTGGCGATGACTGCCAGGTAGTGCAGTAGCAGCGGCAACGGTTGGTGAAACCCAGTCTGACAGTACAGGCCACAAAGTGATAAAACATTACACGCCCACCAGCTGTGCAGCTGAACATCATGGCCACTCTGTATTTTATTCAACACTCGACTACCTGCCTGAAACCCTGATCTCTCGACGTTCTCCCCTTACCTCCAACCAAGCCCCGCTTGCAGGTGAGGCTACCGGAGGCAGCACCATACCAGACAATCCGGGATCACGCCAAGTGGGGGTGCATGCCGACAAGAATCTTGTGGTGGTTGGAGAGTTGAACCGCACACAAACGTGAGTGCAAGTCAGACCGCCACGAACCACAGCTGCACAAATGGCCTGCTGTCAGCTGTTACCAGACAGCTGGCTGACAGCCGACAGCGCGTTGCACCCTAGCCCCAGTACCTGCTAGTGGGTGACGTACCGCATCCCGTCCTTCTCACAGGCAAGCCAAGCGAGGTGGCGGCGGCATGGTCATACAGGACCATCGGCTGTGGAAAGCGCTGGCCTCTGTGATTGTCCAGCTGGGAGCGGAGCACCCGCCACCCCTGCTGCCGCTGCGGAGCGTGGATGAGTTCCACTCTGACGAGATACCTGCCGCTCCTACGCCTGTTGCATCAGCTACTGCTGCTACTGCTGCCTCTGATGCTCGTCGGCAACACATGCAGCAGCGTCACGCAGCCAACAGAAGGCCAGGCAGGGTTGCCACAGTAGCAGGCGGCAGCGGCAGAAGGCAAGTGAGCACCGCTGCCGTGAGTGGTGGGCATGTAGCGGCAGTCAGCCAGACCCCCATCATGGCTGATGACGGCAGGGGAGGGAATGTTGCGACAGCTGACACTGCCAGCAGCAATCCTGGGTCTGTTATCTTCAGTGCCAGCAGCCCCAGCAGCAGCTGCAAAGGATGCCGCTGCAAAGACCAGTGGAAGTTAGCACGGCCGGTGCGGGTGCAGGCGAGCGGGGCAGCCATGCTCGCTGCAGTGCAGCTGCAAGGGGCAGTGTGCCTACAGTTCAAATAGTTTGCAGATGGCAGTGCCCTTGGGCACATTGACCGATGCAGCAGTGTCAGCTCGGAGCCATGCAGCTGAGCACATAGCTGAAACTGGTGTTGAAGAAGCTTCCCAACCACAGACAGATGGCGTAGCACTTGAGCCGCCTGCCAGCACTGCAGATGCACAAGCAGATCCCCAGCCCCCGCCACTCAGTCAGCTGCAGGCCGCGATTGCGGCAGCCGCCTCGATACTGGCCCATGCAGCAACGGAAGTGCTGCCGTTCATGCGGCGCCAGGTGGGGCAAATGACAGCGACAGGTGCAGCCGAAAAAGCCGAGAAAGTGCATAGTTCTCGAGTAGCATTGGACCCAGCAGTTAATGGCGAGAAGGCAGCAGTAGATGGCAATCTCGAAGGAGTTGCTACCCCTGTTGCTGCGCCGGCCACGGAGCCAGTGCCACTTGCGAACGCTTTGCAATTGGTCAGCTCAGAGCAAGAGGGTTTGGCTGCTGGAGAGGGTGCTGCTGAAGTTGAACCTCTCGTCAAGGGCGATGCAGCGGTGACAGAAGATAGAGGCATTCACACTGCAGCGATCAGTTCAAATAGCAACAGCAGCACTGCCGCTGGCAGCGGTGGTGGGAAGCGGCTTGATGGCCAGCAAGAGGCCGAGGGTGGGGAGCCCACGCATTGCACATGCAAGAAGGGATGCAAGGACAGACGATGCAGATGCAGGAGGGCGAGCTGGCAGTGTGGCCCTGCCCGTGCGTGCAGTGGCGAGACAGGACAGTGCAGCAATTGTGTGCCGTTATTGAGCTGAAGTTGTTGCAATATGACCACACAATTTACTTTGTTATGTTCCTCCTTTCAGCGGCCAGCAGGCAGTACCGAGTCAGCAGATCAGTAAGGGAAGAATGGTTGACACAGGTGTTGGAAAATGTTACACGTTACAACAGTGTTACACAGTTATTGTGGGCACCACGTAGGCTGGCTGATACAGGGCAGATCAGTGATCACAAGTGCAAACACAAGGTGCGCAGGGTGCCAGAAAGTGTTGCTGGCACATGGCAGCCACACTGGACAGGCACGCAACACCGAGCTGATGCAGCCGCCATGCTAGGCCCAGTCCAGTAGCAACTGCCGCTACTAGTATGCAGACGCTCTTGCGCAGCTGTCACTGGGTGCGCTACAGCTGGTCCAGCTGCACAGGTGGTACAGTATACTGCGCCAGCTGATGCACTACACGGTTTAGAACTGGTTAAGGACTACGCTGCCCACAGCTGAGCAGGTCACGCTGCCTTGGTGTGCTACAGCTGGTCCAGGTGCACGCTGCCTTGGTCCAGCATGGCCCTGAGCTGAAGGTAGGGGTTGGCCAGAAGCTTCTCATCGTTGGCAGACTGCGCCCGGGCTACCACGCCACGCAGGGCCCTCCTGCATGGGCGGTATGGCGGCCAGCAGCGCATGGTTCCAGGCAGTGACGGGATTAGAGGGCTGGCAAAGGACAACAGGCATGTGATCTGGCGGGCTGGTGTAGAGAGGCTGCAGGCGAGACAGGAAATCACAGTGACAGGAGAACCTGCACTGCTATTGGTTGGAGCACTGAAACGTGGAGTGGACTGGTTGCAAACTTCTCGCAATAGCACAAACAAAGGCCCAAACCGCCAACCGACATACGGTTCCACAACACCCTAACCCCTGCCCGCCTGGCGCCGCACCCATTATGCCGCACAGAACACACCTGTACTGCAGGGGCTGCTGCAGCATGAGCTGGCGCAGCACAAAGACGGCGGCGTAGTGCCGTACTCGCACATCTGGCTCGCCCAGCAGAGCGGTGAAGAAAGCGGCGCCACCTAGTGCACGCAGCGCTGCCGCGTCGTGCGCGCACCGCCCCATGAGAAGCAGCAGCACAGCGGCACGCGCATCCCACAGCGGACGGTCGGACTGTAAAGGACAGGGTGGGCTGGGAGAAAGGATCGGGCTTGACAGCAGTTGACAGCAGATGGCCTTGCCCAAACCAACAGAGTGCGTGATGCCAGGCATACACGATGCAGTGTTGTTGAACCAGCAAGGTCAGCTGTGGGAAGCAGCGCTAAACGCCAGCAAGATCACACACCACCTAACTCAGCTGCTAAGCCAGCAACCACCCAGCCGCCAAGCCAGCGCGTTCTGTTACCTGCACTGCTGCCTTGACGCCCAGGGCCTCGTCCGCTGCCCGCGTGAGGCGAGCGGCAGAGGCCCCCGCCCCCGCCGCTGACAACGCATCGTACTGCAGGTTGGTGCTGTCGGGCCGCAGGTCCTCAAACAGAGTGCGCAGCAGCAGAGGCGGCATGAGGCGTAGTAGTTCCTGCAGGAGTTGGAGAAACAAAGCACACAAACGAAAAAGAACGCGGGGGTGGGCAAACAGGTGAACCAACAAGGCAAAGCTGCTGGGCAGTCAAACTGGCTGGAAGGCCCAAATGAGCACATGCTGGTCAAGCAGAACACAATCTTTCTTCACCCACGAGGAGGCAAAACAGGAACGGATCCTCCCAGAAGCCTCCACATACGACGGGTGAGGTACAGTACTGAGTCAGTGCTGCGGATGAGCCACTGCCAACGCCCATCCACCAGGCCAGCCAGAGGATAACCAACCTGGGGCACCATTCCCATTCCATTGAGGAAGCTCCATAGCATGGTGGCACCTGCCTCCCCTGCTGCACCCGCCTGCTCCAACTGATCCGCTGCGCTGCCGCCTTCTCCCACTGCTGCCCGGGACACCGACCCCATCACATCTGCTGCCGTGACGGCGGCAGCCTCGCCTGCACCTTGCATGCGATCCAGGCTGGCAACTCTGGGGGTGACGGGCCCCTGGTCCTGCTTGCCGGTTGTCGCTGCCGCAGCTGCAGCCTGCAAAGCCGCAAGATTGGGCGACACGGGGCGCTGTGGCAGGCCGCCAGGTGACAGCATGCCTCCAGCCACGGCCGGGCTGCTGCCAGAAGAGGCAGGCAGTTGCAGCGGAGCAGGCGTCTGTATCGCTAGGCGGTGCTGCGTGCCGGGCCGTGAGGGACCTGGGGAGACCACAGGCGTGCCAGGGCCCTGCTGGCCATTGGAGGCCTGCGCAGCGCCGCTACTGCTGCTGCTGCCGCTGCGAGGCTGGCTGGGGGGAGTAAGAGTGAAGGCCAGCAGCAGCTGTGTGGCGTGCAGCATGGCGGCCTGGCGGGCCTCCTGTGGCGCCTGAAGCAGCCACTCCACCGCCAGAGAGAGTGTGGAAATGACCGCCTCGGCGCAGTTGAGAGTCTGTAGACCAGGGGGCAGCAAGGAAGGGAAGTCAGGGCAGGACAGGGCTGTACCAGGGCGCAAAAGTGTCCTCGCCCCGGTTTAAAGCGAGTCTTCAAGGAGCGAGCAGCAACAATCATACCACAACCCCAATGTGGCAGGACCTCCCAGAATTGCCTCATTGCTGTTCATCAATGCTGCACGGAAAGGGTTGCACAGCACTCAGGATGCCGCTCACCCGCCAGCCGCCTGATGTGAGATCAAAGGGAGAGCTGTCTGCACTCTTGAGGGAGGCATCATCAGACTGGTCCGCCCTCACTGCCGATGTGTCAACCTCCGCCAAGCTGTCACGGGAGGTGCCAGCCTGCGACAGCCGCCTTGCCAGCTGCCTCTGTGGCCCGCCGCTGCTGAGCGGCTGCGTTGCGGCAGCGGCCAAGCGAGATGCGGAGCCTGCCTGGCGCAAGCCACTGCCCGGAGTTCCCGCTGCAGCAGTGGGAAGCAGGGTCCCACCGCCTCCTCCAGGTGCGCTGCTAGTGCCGACAAGGGTGCCGTTGCTGCTGTAGTGGCCCGCGCCAGCTGTACAGCCGTCTTCTGCTTCATGATTAGCTGCAGCACAGCGCAGCCGAACGTGTGCTAGCAATGACCCCACAGCATCCATGAAACAATCTGCTGCTTGGCTGTCTGGTGTGGTGGCTAGCGCTCTGATCAGCAGCTCCCGAAGCGCTTCCTGGCCACGCATGCCGCGCCGCCCTGGCTGCAGCTGGCAACCGCCATGACCGGCCACCTCCGGCAGCAGAGCCGGAGGCGGCTGCTGCCCTTGCTGCTGTGGCAAGTCTGCTGCGCCCTCATCCTGCTGCTGCTGCTGTTCTGGCTGCGGGCTGCAGCTCCGGGCAAGCTCATGCTCAGCCGCTGCCACCAGCAGCTGCAGAAGCCAGCCGCGCCCCGCCCTGCTGCCCAACTCGCTGTGGTCCCTCATGCAGTCAGCCAGGCAACCCCACATGGCGGCAGCATCCGCCGCAATAAAAGCGGGCGAGGCAGCCTCTGGGGAGGTGACAGCCTCAATAGTGTGCTTCACTGCATCTTGCAACGCGATGGGCACCTGCAGAGGGAAACCGTTCAGCCAACAGTTGGAGAAAGCATACTACATTAGCTCACATCTGCCTTGGCAGTGCTTCCATCCGCTGCGAACTGCTGCGGCCTGCCCTTGGCATGCGGGCAGGAAGATTGCCCAGGAGAAACAGCCGCTCACGACAGAGTTGACAACGCCTCCTGGTACTTAACACTGGCCCAGGCCTGGAACCACCGACACAGCCTACTCCAGCCACTTGCCTGCGTGCCGCTGGTGGCTATTTCCTCCAGACACTCCAGGCACTCACTGACCAGAGCCCCTGGCACTGACACCACGCGTCCCGGGTTGGCGGACTGAAGCGCCGCCATCTACAGAAGAGCAGCAGCATGCCCATGCATAAAGAAAGCCGAAATCAGTAACTGAAGACTTGTGTGGTGATTTGAGTCTATATGATGCTTACTTCGTGTTTGCAATGATGAGTTCAGTGTTGCGGTAGCCAGGTAGCCAGTTCAAGTGGCAGGGTCGGCAGCATCGCAATGCGCACCAGCTGGAGCATGCCCTCCCACCAGCTGGGTCCTGCTCACCACACAGCCGACGCCCTCACCCCACCATCCACCCACACACACACTGCAGCAAGGCAGACCCAGCCCTGCCTACCTGCATGCTGACAGCGTCTGCTAGCGGCTGCATGCTGCCGGATACTCCAGCCAGGAACAGCGGGTGCAGTGCTTCTGCTGCATTCATGCGCAGCAGGGCTGCGCCTAGGGCCAATGCCTCGGAGCTGTGCGCGTGCTGCAGCAGCACTGGCGCCCAAGCGTCTCGACTGGAAGGCTTCTGCAGACAGGGAGGGCTAACTAGGTGTGGTGGGTGAGCGTCAGCGGCCAAAGTAGTCATTTTAGTTAGTAAGAATGGTTACAGTTCAACAGATGCCATTTCAAAATGTCAGTGCAGAATGCCTCTACTATCAACAGACAAGCTGCCACATAAGCCTTGTGACCCTGTCTGTCCCTAATGTGCCCACCTGCCCAGACACCACATAATCGTACAGAACAGCAAACATGCTGCGCCGTGCTTCGGCTGTTGGAGCCTCTCGGTAGCATTGCAACACCTGCCACATGGGAAGAATAGAGCAGGCAGCGAAGCAGGAAAGCGTCAAAGCGACGTGGTGAAAGGATATGGGAGGAAGGGAGAGGGGGAGAGGGGGAAGGGCATGGCAGGCCTCCTCACACATGGCATGACCAACAGATGTCAGCCAGTTCAGCAGCAGACCGCGACCTTTCCTCCCAGCCACACTGCACTTGATCGCACGAACGCAGGATGTGGATTACGGCAACAACTAATTGACAGGCCCTCAGTAGCTGGCCAGTAGGCAGGATTACCTGGCGCATGCCCCCAAAGGCAGCCAGCCTGTTATGATCAAGTTGAGATCCGGTCCACCATGCAGGGTTACTGCAGCTGCCCCCACCACTGACACTATGAGAGCCGCCAACTGCAGCAGGGATGGTAGGTCGGGGTAGCACACTGTCTCAAGAGCAGGGTGATCAAGGAATGCACAGAGTAACGGCAAGGAAGCAAGTTACAAGCGAGCTATGTGGGTCGGAACCTGCACAAGCAGGCGGTGCTCATTCAACAAAGTGGCACTACCAAGCTTGATACATGTGCACAAGCTTGCCATTAACAGCGACAGGCAGGCAGGCAAACATGCAGCGTAGGAGGCCAGGGAGGAACGCAGGTAAAATTGCAGGCCCCGTCTCACCGCTGCTAGCTTTGCCTCCGCTTCGCGTTGAGTCTGCCACGCTGGCTGCCTTCATGCTGCGTTGCATGCCTCGCTCATCTGAATCACTTTGCACATACAACAGGTTTGCAGCCAGCGTGATGAGCCAGGCATGCAGCTGTTCGCTCCACAGGTGCTGCCGGCACTGTTCCATCAGCGCTGCCACAACAGAGAGGGGGAGCTCCTCAATGTACGCCCGCACCACGCTGCCACTGTATGTGCTGAGGTGCACCAGGCAGGACAGAGCGGCCACCCAGGCAGCCTCTGAAGCGGCGCCTGAAGCAGCCAGCGCCCCCAGAAGCTGGAACAGCAGCAGGCGCAGCCACTGCTGGAAGCGCTCAGCGGCGGCGCAGCGTGCTGGAGGCCGTGCCCCAAGCAGCGGCGGCCATTCTGCTGCAGTGGCGGCGGCGCCGTGCTGGCTCCTGCCATCCACAGAGCCTCTGTTGCTGTGCCTGTCCACTGACCCTTTGCTACCGCGACCTTCCAGCGAGCTGCGAGGGTTGGCAGGCGGATGTACAGCCGCCGCTTTCATTGTAGCTGCCAGGGTTGCACGGAAGGCTGAGGTCACTGTGGCTTTCCAGTTTGCAGAAGCTGCCACATGGTCGCCAGCAGCATCCAGCTCAGCAACTGCACCGAGCAATGACATTCCCCAGTAGCGAGACGTGAACAAGAATTCCAAAAGTGGGACATGAGGGTGGCGACAAAAATAAAACAAAAATCGCCGGCCAGGCAGGAGGGGGCATAGCAAAGCCACAGTATGGGCAACCTCCTGTGGGCAACATGCCTGCGATGCTGACACCAGTTCCCCACCCACTGCAAAGCCCTTTGTACAGGTGCGATGACAATCCGAACATCCAGGAAGGCAATGCCACATGAACTGCCACGTGCCCACCCACCCACGCCAACCGATCTCCCATACCAGCAAAACCCTTCTACCAAACCTCCCCAACAGCCAGGCAGCCACCACTGCGTGCTGCAAGTTTATACCTTGTTCAACCGCAAACAATAACAAAACTCTGGGGCAAGATGTGCATTAGCGTGCAATAAGCTCAACTGCCAATTTACTCAGTATCCCAGCCACCACGTTAACCCACCAATCACTGGGTTATTGGCGCACACCCACCCACCCGCATCCGCCAAGGCCTGCGCATCCTCCGGCACTGCCTCCGCAGCAGCATCGTGCAGCAGCTGGCCGTGAATCGACAGATTATACAGCACGTCAAACACACGTGCCTGGGCAGCAGTCTCTCCCAACAACAGCGGTCGCTGCACGCAGAGTGAAGCCCGCAAGCAGGTGAATGCAGAGCTAGTACACAGCGGGTGAATGGGTGACCGCCAAGGGTGTATTTAAATGGTTTACGTGAGCCACTTGGCAGCTGCTTGTGTATGAGTTGGGCGACCATTGCGGGGTAGAAGGAGGTGAGTGAGAGCAAGTGCTTAACGTCGCCGGATGCATGTCACTTGGGAAACGTGCAACGCCAGTCTTGCTACCTCCTCCGTGCGATCCAGGTTATTACCCACCCACCCACCCACCTGAAGCAGCATGAGGGTGAGAGGGAAGGCTGCCCGGGCTCCAGCTGCCACGTAGAGATCCATCACAAGTTTGACCAGGATGACAGCCGCCACCTCGCCCGTGCTAGCAGCACCCACCAGCCCAAACTGCGCGCCCGACAGACTTCCCCACAGCGTATCTGCCGCCTCCTGCACAGGCAAAGGCAAGTACCAAAGCAGCAACGGGATACAGGGGGGTGGGGGCAGGGTTGAAAGAGATGCACAATCAGAAAAAGGTCGTGAGCACCACAGCCATGCCAGCCAGCTGCCTGCCGCCAGGCCAGCAGCAAATGAGTCGCCTTGTAGTCAGCTGCGAACTGCTACCTCTAACCCCAGCCACATGCTGGTTGCTGCCCTACCTGAAAGGCTGAGGGTCCGCTGCCCATCTTGCCAAACACGGCTTCAATCACTGCCACCACCTCCGCCTCACTGGCGTTGAGCGGCTCTTGCTTGCTGTATGGCTTGTACTGGAACAGCATGCGCGCTCGACTGGAGCGTGCCGCCTGCTGCCAAGCACCTGCCTCAGCATAAGCTCCGGCTGCCAACAGCCAGGGCTCCAACTGAGGGGCGGCGGCCGCTGAGGTGGCTGGGCGCGCCGGCTGTGCCGCCCTGCTGCCAGGCACAGCGGAAGCGGCAAGTCGGGCGCATGTCACGCTGCCAGCGTTGCTGGCGGCAGGCTCAAGCTGCAGAGTGATGCGCGGCAGCGGCTGCCAAGCGCCCTCCGTGTGCGTCACAGCGGCCTGATAGCGTTGCTGAAAGACGTCGGCGGCAAGGCCCCAACTGCTGCTGGCACCCTCCTCCCGCCCCTGCAAAATCAACAATGGCACCATGGTGGACAATCAAGTTTACAGAGTCTGCTGCGGTTTTGCAGCTCGACAGGCACGTAACCGCTCCGACGGGGCAGGCGGCGGGAGCGACGCCGGTAACAGCAGTTGCAGGCGCACCTGGCCGTCGCTAACCCGCCCCTGCATGTCTCTTCTGACTTTAGAGTAGCTCTCCTGCTCCTGTCCTCCCCTCCCGGCAGCCGTCTCGGAGTGCTCTCGAGGGGCGGGATGCTCTGCCGCGCTGACTCGCGCCCAATGCTATAATATCAGGGTGTGTGGTGCGGGACCGGTCATTTAGGGAGAAGGACTTGCAGGATCAGATGCCCAGCGACCCTGTGTGTCTGCCCAGACCCCCAGCGTGCTCCAATCAGTAAGACGGTTGTTCAAACCGCGATCAGCATCGGCAACTTAATCATGATGGCCCGCTCTTGCCAACCTGGCGAGCGCTTGGATTCACCCAATCGGGGCACTGCCACATCGGCATGCAACACATGTCGCCTTGTTTGATAACACAATTGTGATTGCAAGCTGAACACTGCATTGATTACAACAGCTGTCATCATATTCTGTTGCGACTCCGTTCTGTTGCCGCACGTTTGCTGCAACAGTGGAGGCCCCTGTATGCCCAGCAAGGCCCTCCTGGAGGCCTCTACATACAAGCCACAGCGGTTGAGCCGCATAAAGTCACTACGCCGGACCATGACCATGGCAGCACAGCCGGCGCGCACCCCCACTGCCGCCAATACGGCAGCGGGGAAGCAGGCAGCCCCACTTTTCAGGTTTGGGCTGCTTTCAGATGTGCAGCACGCAGACAGAGAGGACGGTGCATCCTTCCATGGAACGCCTAGATACTATCGGTACGCACAGGCTTGCTTGTTAGCGTGTAACCAGCACTGGCCATGCCAGCCAAGGGGTTCTGTCAAAATCTCCGATGCCCTGCTGCTACTGCAGGTATGCACTTCAACAGCTCGATGCTGCGGTGGATGCCATGGAGGCAGCTGGGGTGTCTTTCTGCATCCACCTGGGTGACATAATAGACTTCCACAACAGCGAGATGGGCGTTTGCCCGCACACCAACCTGCCACACTCGGAGAAGGCGCTAGCAGCGGTGCTGCAGCGATTCGACCGCCTTCAGGTCCCTACGCTGCACTTGCTGGGTGAGGCCTGACGATGGTAAGGGACCGTTGACGTTACTGCTAATGCTGGCAGGGTATATGCGTGGCTGCTGGCCAGTCCCCCAGTTAGGGAACCGAGTTGCAATGTTACATCCCCCAGAATCGAAGCCTGTGTCGAGCTCAGGTTAAGCTCTGACCAAGCTGTTCTGCCGGTATAAGGCACCGTGAGAAACACATGCAGCTATGCGTGCTTGATTTTTCAATGGCCCTGCAGGAAACCACTGCCTATACAACAAGGGCCGTGAGGAGCTTAACCATCGGCTGGGCATCAGCAGGCTGCAGCGCGGCGTTGTTCCGCACTCGTACTACACGTTCAAGCCGGCACCAGGCTGGCGGTTTGTCATGCTGGATGGATACGATTGCAGCATCCTGGGCTGGCCTCCAGGTGCCCCCGCTGCCGACACATGCAGCTACCAACTTAGCCCTGCTGCATTATGCAATGCTTGACTTGCGTTGCGTTGCAATATAACTCATTATACTGCATAGCATTGCATTGCAATGCTTCATGTTCCACGTTGCATAGGCATAATACGCACCACTCAGTCCCACCTGCTGCCGCTCTGCTTTACCTTGTGCTCCCTGTTCGGCAGGCCACCCGCTGCACGAGCAGGCGCGAAAGCTGCTGAATGAGCGTAACCCCAATGAAAACAAGAACAGCGGCGATGGTCTGGTGGGATTGCAACGCAGGTGTGTGTGCGCATCTCGGCAAGGCAACCTGTCGCCTGCTTAACTGTCTATGCACAAAGGGTTGTGTCGCAGGACTGCATCTCTGTTTACCTTCTCCTATAGTAGGCAGCGCAAATAAACAGCTCCCTGTTTGCATTGCCCACAGGTTTGTCAAGTTTGGCGGCGGCATCAGCCAGGACCAGCTGGCCTGGCTGCAGCATGAGCTGGAAGATGCATCGGCTGCAGGGGAGCGGGTCATTGTGGCCTGCCACTTGTGCTTTTGCCCACGTACTGCACCGCCGGCCTGCTTGCTGTGGAACTATGATGAGGTGCTACAGGCGAGTAGCAGGTGGAGCTTGTGCGTGTGAGTGTGCCATTTTCCATGTACTCAACATGGGCCCTAGTCCGCACGCACTGCAGTTTTGATGTGGCATGTTGGAAGGGTGCGCCTGCAGCTGTGGCTGGCCTGGCTGCGGCATTGAGGGAGAGGTCCCATCAAGTGCTGCTTCATCCGGCTCAACCTGACCGCTCCTGCGTTAGCACAGCATAATGTGCTGCATTTGGACCCAACATTTGCAAGCCGTCTCCTACTTCTTCTTCCGCATCGGTCACCCCATCATCCATTGATGATGTTGCAACTTGCGGTGCTTTTGCAGGTGCTGCATCAGTACCGTGGCACTGTTGTGGGCACCCTGGCGGGGCACGCTCATAGGGACGGGTTCGCGGTTGATGAGGCCGGCATTCACCATCGTGTGTGCAACGCCGTGCTGGAGACACCGCCAGTGCGTGGGGGTCGGGGCAGTCGCATATAGGTGTTCGAAGTAAATGGCGAATGGGCATTTTGGCTGGTTACAGAAGCATGAGGTTGGAGCGCTGGGTCTCCCGCCTGCACATCACTGCGCGACGTAGCAGGCTGTAGCCATTGCACCCCTGCAAGTCAACACTTGTAGTAGTGGCCAATATCGTAATCAATTGCATCTTGCTGCCTGCCTGCCCGGCTGCAGGGGCGCAAATGCTACGGGATTGTCAGCGTGTTTCCAGATGCAATTCAAATTGATGGAGTGGACACATTTGCTTCTGAAGTGTGGCCGCTGGACCCCCGTCCCGCACTAACTGGGCAGCGTGGGAGCAGCAGCATGCCACAGCAAGCGCAACAGGCAGCGCCAGAGGTGGCGGCTATGTGAGCCTGCACTTATGGCCTTCCTTCTACTGCAATCCTGCTTCTACACACTTACTGCCGACCCTGCATACGCTGCCGGGCACCTGGCAATGACCATTCATCCTAGCTGGTGTTTAACATGTTCGCCCTCCCAAACTCTCAGGCAGCTGCAAGAGGCAGCTACAAAGTGGCAGCTTGGGTGGCAGGTCACTGCTAACAAGTGGGGGTGAGGTGACCATGGGTGTGCTGGGTGGTGGCAAACTTGCAAAGAACGACCTTGGGTAACAGCTACGTAGCAGCCAAAAACAGGCATAAGGGGCGGGAGAATTTCTGCAAGAAACAGCAGAGAGCGCAAGAACGGGAAGTGGGGGGGGCATGCGGATGAGAGTATACAAGATCATCTACAGAACGGATGCTGAGGCATGCGTTGCAGTTAGAAAGGGAGCCGTTTGTATCCTGTTGTGCACTGAGTAATCAGCGTGTCCTGACTGGGCATATAAGGGGCCTGAAGCACCCCACAAACCCACGACACTCGGTAAGCTCCTGCAATATTTGTCAAGCTCACTCGAAGGCCCACTGGTTCTCCCGGCGAACCTCCTCCTCCTGCGCAAAAGATGTGCGCAAGGAAACGACAAGTAACTACAGGTGGCTGTCCAGGTGGATGCAAGGAGAGCAGAATGCTACTAATGCTCAATCCTTGCCGAACCACCCATTGCCAAAACTTCACTGCCAGCCGAAAACTGGCCCACTCCAACACACAAACGTAAAACTGAACTAGGGTTACCCACCTCCTCTGGTGTGAAGTCATTCTCGATGTTGAAGGTCTTGCGGATCTCCTCAGGCGTCTTGCCCTTGATCATGTTGGCCACCGTCAAGCACGTGAGGTCCAGCAGCGGCTTGATGTTGAGGTAGTTGGCAGCCTGCAGACGAGAAAGAAGCAACAGAAGGGTGGGTAATGTGTGAGGTCGTAGTAACAGCTGGTCTTGAGTGCCGATGTTGTTTGGGAGGGTTGAAAACACCAAGAAAGGACGAAGAAAGAATATGAGGGAGGATATAAGGAAGGGAAGAGTGCGGTGCTGCAAAATCGTGGTGCACAAGTAGAGGAGCGCAAAAGCTGGGTTGCTGGATGAGGTATGAGCCGACATAGGCTGTAAACCCAGAGAGCCAGCAATGCGCCGCAACAAGTATAGCGGGAGAGAACATAGCAAAGCCGGTGAGTAGGAGGATATGTGAAGGAGGGTTCACTTCCTGTAAAGTTGTGCAGGTAGTCGACTACGTATCCCGCCATCATGTCGCTGCCGCTCATGTTCCCCTTACCCATCATGCCTCTCAGACACGTAGACTCACCAAAATGAGCTCAAACAGGACTCCCTGATCAACCTTTGTGAATTCCGAATCAAAGGCCTGCAAGCAGAGAGGCCATGGAGAGCCACGCTGTGAGGCGTGAGCAGCACGCGCCTTGCACAGCTGGGTGCGACTGGGATCAGGGCTAAGTTGAACACGGCTGCCAAAACATCTGCACACGAAAGAATGACTGCGCTTGCATGTGTTTGCTGGCAACAGCGCAGTGAAGCTGATACGATCAAGTACACAGGCTGAGTACAAAGCATACCTTCACTTCATCGTCCATCTTCATGTTCTTGCCATGTTCGTCCTTCTTCTCTGCCGCAACATGGAAGCTGCAATACTCTATGACTTTAGATAGGATCTTCGAATTGACATTTGGCACTGGAATGACCTCATCGCTGCCAATCTCTGCGCAATGCAAAGTTGCGGGGGGGGCGGCGGCAAGTGAGGCGGGTACGGTGCATTGTGCCCGGCAACCCACTCACCCTTGGTGATGGCCGCAACTGTAGCGCAGCGCTTCTCGCGTCCCGCAGACCCCCCGAGCAAGCCAGTGACCCCAAACCGACACGGTTGGACGTGCCAAGTCAAGTGCAAAGGCTGGGGCCCAACCTCTTCGGCCGTGATCGGCACTGCCCACACGCCACAAGCGCTCACCCTCAATGGTGTGCAGGATAGTGGCACTTTGCTTGGCTACTTCCGCATCCACCTCAAAGTGCTGGGCGTCGGAGCTGAGAAGCTTGACCTGCAGCGCGAAGGCGCGAGGGCTCAGGCCACAGGACAAAAAGGATGAGCGGGCTGTTCACCCGTAACCGGCTCAAACATCACCTTCTCAGCCATGGCGGTCCAGCCTTTGCGCGTGTGCGGAAAGAGAACCAGCCAATCTTAGTCGACTAGCAGCAGCCTGGGTGCGACCTTGGCGAAGAGCAAAGCGCTGGTTTCGAGGAGAGACCCTGGCCGCTCTTTCCTCGAGTTGCGGCCAAAGGGCTGGCGGAACTCCCCAAGGCACCTTAAACCAGCGCATCCATGCATCTTATGGCCTTGGCAAGTTTCAGATGAATACTTTGCAGCATCCAGAGCCCTCAAAATATCACGCCATGCAGCCCGCCGTGCCCGCCGCCGCTGACATCCTGCGTATGCAATCACAAGCTTGAATGGGGCTTTTATGCTCGAAGCCTGCCAAAGCCTGCGACTATTCCTCTTCTGTATAGGAGGGAACAGCATAATGCCACCGAGCGTGGCTGGCATTACGTCTCACAGAAGTCGATGGCACTGAAGTGCTGCCCAACAAACTCACTTCAAACAATGGAGTCACGACAAACTTCACAACAAAGACTGCCTTTCAACCATCACTGCAGTCCACTTCTTCTGTTGTGCCATTTGGCAGCACCTTGCTGATGCTGGCTGATGGGCAGGCCTACTGCGGCGGGGACGGTGGCTGCATCATAGGAGGCCTGGGGGCATACTGGGGTTGCATAACAGCCCCCATGCCTGGGGGCCGCTGTGGTGGCGGCACGGCATACTGCGCGCGAAGAATCTGACCTGTCACGTGCGGTGCTGCAGGCGGCTGTCCGCCGCCATAGAACCCACCGCCAACACCACCATAGCCGACAGGCGGCGGAGGCTGCATGTACATCGCCTGCTGCTGCTGCTGCTGCTGTTGCAGCGACATGCCATTCAACTGCGCGGCCGTTGCCTGTGCCTGGAAGGCAGGCGCCGGCGGCCCACGTGGCAGCCGGCCGCTGAACACGCGTCCCGCTGGCGGCATCGCAGGCGGTGGCGGCTGTGCCATCTGCTGCTGGTGAGGATGGTAGTATGCGACTGTCGCTGGAGAAAAGCCAGCATGCTGCTGCTGCTGCTGTGGTGACGGCACCTGCATGTTGGGAGCGCCTCTGCCACCACTGCTGGCCCTGCCGCCGCGCCCAGCCCTGCCCCCGCGACGCCCGCCTCTTCCCCGCCCACTGTGCACCTGCTTGAGGGCCCTGCCGCCCTGTGGCATGCCTTCTGGTTGCTGCTTTCTCTTTGCCTCCAGCTTGCGGCGATGCATGGCCTCCTGCAGTGGGTAGCCACGGGCAGAATTGGGACAAAGACTGAGGCCGACAGGCAGCTGGAGTTCGAACAACTGCAGAAGGCCCAATGGGTTTGTCACTCTAAAAATGCTGTGCCGCCCCCCGTCCCCCACCCCCCCACCCCACCCCACCCCACCAGCACCACTCTTAGCCCTTCATAGTTTGTGCTGCTCCACGCTGCATGCCAAAAACTATCTATCATGCTGCATGGTGCCTTTATTTGGCCTTACTGCTGCCAGGCTGCTAGGCTCACTGCACCATCATCACACTTTAGGCACAGTTCCCTGCCGCTGACTGCAAGACGTGCGATGGACATGTCGTGATCACAGCCTACTGCTACTGGCAAACACATTTGACTGGCTGGCTCACCGCCTCGTCATCAGAGAACTGTGCCTCCACGTCTCCCTCCTCCTCCTCCTCAGCTCCCACATCATAGCCCCGCACACGCAGCTGCTCTGGAAGCACAAAGTCAGCAAGCCTGCAGGGGTGGAAGTGTTAAGAGCCAGCCCAACACAGCAGACAGCACACAGTAAAGGACGCCGTAAATGGCTCACAACAGCGCTGATGGCCCGATAGGCTGCCGGCAACCCCCGGCAACCCCCGGCAACCAAGGAACAGGTGGAATGTGGACAGGCTGTATATGCACCGTGCGGCAAATAGGCAGGCACTACCAACAGACTCTGCATCAAATCCCAACCTGCACACAGGCGCGCATACATGCATAGATATTCCGTTGCGATCGCACGCAGCAACACCCGCTCACCGGTCGACACTGAACACCGCTGTGCCCGCTTGCAACGAGGTGGGAATGGGGCCGGCGCCAGCATAGCGCAGTGCATACAGCGGGCTCATCACTGCAGCATGCAAAGGTTGAGCAGGTATGCAGGCAGGCCGGCACGCAGGCAGATAAGTGCATACGCCTGGCTGTCAACTGTCGCTGTAAAGCAACCCTTGTGGCAGCCTTGGAGATCCTTGCAAGGACCCCAAGCACAATGCTACCGGCTGCCACCAATACTGCAGTGTGCCTTATGGCATTACCCACCTGGCCCAAAAATCTCCTCAATGCAGCCAATGGGGGTGCGATCCTCCAACACTAGCACACAGCCCTCGTTGAGTGCTCGGCTGCCGCCCTGGGCCTGCAGTAGCCGTACCAATAGCACCGGTGGAGGTAATTGTGACAGGGAAAAGGCTTCGCTGTTAGGGAAACGGGCCTTTTATGTCCCGAAGGTATGCGGTGACAGAAGCAGCGATCAAAGCCACGGCACAGAACTGCCTGCGTGCCAACGCAGGTGCAGGACCGGTGCAAACAACATCAGGCTGCCGTCTTTGGACGTCCAGCTATTCCTGGTCAGTGACCCACCTATACCCCACCTCATCCCACCCCACCCCCCACTCCCACCCGCCCCTTGCGCGCGCGCACACACAAACACATTCACACACACACAAACACGTACATCAGTCTGTTTGTTGGCCCCTCCTGGCTGCCACAAGATTCTGATGCAGTACCCTGCTTGCCTTAATCACTACCATTCCCTCCAGCATTGTCATCACGGTGCCCGCCACCTGCACCGGCTCGTCGGGCGCTATCTGTAGGTCTGCCAGGCTGGGCAGCGGCAGCGCGCCCAGCAGCTCCTGCTCTGCACGATGCGCGCCGCTGGCACCACCCCCGCCGCCGTCCTCGTCAGCATCGCCCTCCACGTCAGCATCCATCCCATCAATCATCCTTTTTATTTCGTCATAGTTTTGGACCACATCAAGGGGCTCATCGTCATCTGAATTAACGATCGAGGCGTCATCGTCACTGCTGCTTTCGGCGCTACTGCTCATATAGCTGCTGTCCTCCGCCACCTCAGCGTCCACATCAGGTGCCGCAATGGGCACGCCGGCAGCCATCCGCAGCTTTATGCGCACGGTGTCTGGGTCCTCAGCAGCAAACTCCAGCTGCAGCTGCACTTGGGCTTCAGAGCTGGCGGCATACTTCTGCTCCGCATCTGAATCGCTGGCGCTCCCTGCAGCAACCGTGCAACATGCTCGGCCATTAGCTAGTTGAAAACATTGCCTTTGCGTGCAATACTCCCAAAAAGCTGTTAGTCCCAGGTGGCACTCAGCCGTGCAAAATGCCGATGTATGGGGAAGGCAGCAGTTGGACAGCCAGCAAATCAGCTCAAACTCAGTTGCTTCATCGCACCTTCATCTGAGCTTTCTTCACCCTCTTCGCTCTCTGAGATTTCCTCAGCCCCTGTTGGGCGCTGTCCCAGCTCAAAGTAGCCCATCTCAGCCAGCACAGACGGAACCGGCGCAACGCCAGCCGCGGCTGCCGCCACCTCCAGGTCGTCAATGTTGGGCAGCTCTCCCTCCATTTCATACTCTTCTTCACCCGCCTCATGACGGTGTTCGGCTGTTCTGTGGAATTGCTGCTGTCGCTGTCGCTGATGAGGGGCAAAGGCGCCGGGAGGAGGCTGTACACCCGAAGCCGCTGCTGCTGCATAAGCTAGGTCGCCATCCATGGGCGCTGGCATCGCAGGATGAACAACCGAGGCGACGCCAAGGACACTGTCAGTGACGCTTTCAAGATCGGTCTGTTACTGTCCCTCAACAGGTCTGAAGGAGCTGAAAATACTTTTGACAACAGACGGCATTAGTTCACCATGCATGCACCTTGCGCGGCAGCACAACACACTGCACTGCCAACTCAGCGCCAGGCTTGCCGCTGCCTGCCGCTGCCCAAGGCCCGCTGCGGCATCCAACACAGCAGTGAATTCCTGTAGGGGTACGTCTCTGTCGAAAGAATCAAGGATTGTTATACCCAAGGTGCCACTGCGTACCACAATCAACTTGTTCCTTTACTGAAGCTTCCTCTACTGGCGGCAGATGCGCCGCACAGAAGTGGCTGGCCTAAGCTGCAACCTGCCACAGTCTGGACATGCACTGCTGCACAGCCCACACTCTGTGAGTCGCCTCCGCAAGCTGCAACACGGCAGCTAGCTGGACGCGTTGGTCCAATGTAGCTTTACAAGCAGAGTGGGGATGAGGGCCACGCCTCGAGTTGCACAGCCCGTGCAGTCGAGCTGGGCACAGCAGCAGCAGCATGGCGGCAGCATGGAAGAGAACGTAGAGAAGTCAAAACTTCGCGACAGATAGGCAATCGACTGCCGCCAACCATAAGAAAAGACATGAGAAGGAAAATTGCTGTGAATTGCTGCCAACTGCCGCCAGTCGACTCCAGGAGCTTACTCCTTCTTGTCTGCTGCAGGTGCTGCAGTCTTCTTCGGTTCTTCATCGTCAGAAGCGGCCGCATCCTTCAGCTCCTTCTCAAACTCCTGGAGAACCAACAGGTGAGACAGCGCACTATGCAAGCTGAATGCAGCAAAAGGCAGCGCTGCTTGAACAGGGTTGAAAGCTTGCAACACAGCAAGCATAAGCTGCTGTATTTATGTGCAATGCCAGTGGTTGCTTTTATAAGGCAGCATGAAGAACGAGCAACACGGCATAGCAAGCACAAACCCATGGGGGTAAACTGGAAGATTTGTTATGCCCGGCCGCCGCACCTTTGCCGCTGACTGAAAGTTCTTCACCGTCTTCCCAAGGCCCTTGCCAAGCTCAGGCAGTTTGCTGGGACCTGCAGCGCTGGCATGACATAGGTACTTTCAAGGGGCTTGGGTGCTGGACTGGCACGAACAGCAGCAGGAACGGCGGTGGGCGGCAGCGGACGGCGCCCTTCTTAAGGGCACGGCGTGCTGAAGACGCTGCCACAGCCTTGCGCACCAAAAATCAGGGCTGTCACGCCCGCGATGACCGCCAGCTCGGGCACGCCAAGGCCAAACAGGCCCATGGTGGTAACTTGCCGAGCTGCAGGCCGTGAGGACACCCGCAGTGGGGTCCGCGGGATGCTGCTACCGGCAATGAACGCACTGCTGCTGGAGGACGCGCGCAAGGCCACCGGCCTTGCCGCTGCCACCGCCGCTGGCCTGCACTGCACGCAAGACGCCATTTATGCTGATCTGTCGGGTGAACAAGGGATTATTACTGATATGTGGACAAAGGGGTCGTCACACCCTTTGCTTCCAAGCTGATCTGGATGCACAGCAGCACATAGCGGGAGGCCAGCTCAGCCTTTACATGCACAGCAGCTGGTTATTGACTTCTGCCCTTGACTTCTGCCACATGCAATGCCAAAATGCGGATATACATGCAAGCCGGCTTCCTATGCATAGTGCACACATACGTGCCTTTGCGCAATGCTCAGGCACGTGTATTAATGGGTAAAATAGGCCAGCCTAGAGCATGAAGAGCAGGCAGTGCCTTGAGAGGACCTCATAGTCTGCAAGACTGCTGACTGCTTGGTGCAAGCACAGCTGCCGAAGCAGGGCTCTCGGAGATCTAAATCTCGTGCACCATCAATAAATTACAGCGCAATAGCGCATGGTGGCACAAAACAGCTACAGGGTTGGGGAAGCGCAAAATGGAACAAGCAGGCAGGCGATGCCGTGGGCTGCGACTGTAAAACAAGAAGGCGCAAGCAAGTTGGGGCCTTAAGCTGCTGCCGCCCTCTACGTAATCAGCGCCAGCCAGCCAATCGCGGTGTAGAGCAGCACCAGCGGATAGATGGCTAGCGCGCGTCGATTGCTGGGAACCGCACCGCCAATGAAGGGTACACTGGCCCATGATGCCCAGGCAATCATGACAGGAACCACTATCCACCTGCATCGCACCGTGCAAGTTAACATGTTGATAACAGCACAAACACGCGGTGCATTTAAATCCCATGTGTGAAGGCAACAGTGGCCGCACTTGGCCGCAGCAGCAGCTGAAGCAGCAGAAGCGAGAGGAGCAGTTTTTATCTCTGGGCTAACAGCCAGCTACAATGTCAACATTGACCGCAGTGGGAACCCCGGGATGGCAAGCTGCCTAACCACACACATCATGTGGCACGTTTATCAAGCTTCAGACTTTCCACTGCACTGATCTGCCACACCTGTTGGTAGCTCTTGAACAGGTTGCCACCCACCTGACCAGCATGATCTTCACAGAGACGCATACAATGGCAGCCACATCCATTGGGAACAGGCAGTAGCCCAGCAGGCAAAGAGATTGGAAGAAGCCGATTGTGCCGCCCAGTAGGACCACGTTGACGGTCAGCACGATGGCACCCACTGACACAAGTGCAAACACTAGCTGCAGTGCAAGTAAAGAGGCACAGTAAGGCTGCGATCACGACAGTAGCAGTGGCAGGCCACGAGCACCAATAAACTGAACTCTCTGGCACGGTGGCATGGCAACTAATGCTTCGGCTGCCTGTTGCGTGTTCAAAACAGCTGAGACAGACTGCGGTGCTGCAAGCCCCACAGGCTGCATATGATGCACTGGCACCCACGGCAGAGCCGCGACGCTGAATAAACAAGGTAGAGCTCACTGCATCCAACTGCGTTGCCACGTACTGTGCCTCCCGTTGCTTCCATTTCAGGCTTGTAACTCACCGAAAATGTTTTGGATGCGGTCTGTGCGCCCAGGGAAAGCGCTATGGCGAGGCCGAGGGTGAAAATCATCGGGCCCCAGAGGTCCCAGTTGCGCAGCGCAGCCGACTGCTGGCTGCGGTCCTTGAACGGGAACACCACCATCACCAGATTCTTGTAGATGCGCTTAAGGTCGCGCCTGACCGTCTCCCACACTGGCTCATCCAGTGTGTTCTGTGGCATGCCTCCAAAGCCTAGAGGCGGCAGCGAGCCCCCAGCGGCCCCAGCATGTGGCGAGCCGTCGCTTGGTGCTATGTAGCCGCCCGCTCCTGGAACGTTGCTCACTGGTATTGATGGATCAGATGTGAACAACTGCGTCGAGAAGGCGGGTAAGGGGCAGGGTGGGCAGCAGGTGGGGGCAGGCCCGGCTGGGCTGCAGGTGGGGGCAGGCCCGGCTGGGCGGCTATGGGTAGATGGGCAGCACTGGCAGCTCTCTGCAGATGGCGCTACTGTCGCTTGCGGACACACTTTGTTGTTAACTCTCCCACACAATTGTTCAGCAACTGGCGCTGCAGGGCAGTCAAAGGCGAACTCACCCGCTCCACGTCGTCTTGCCGCGGCCGCCCGAAGCCCGCCGCGTTGCCGCCAAGGAATGACATTGCTGCGCCGCAATCAGCCGGCACTGCTTGTGAGGGCTTCGATCACTCCGATCACGCCAAGACTTTCTGCCGTGGTCCTCCTGGATTCACAGTCGCTTGAGCAGTTCAACATACATAACCCTGCGTGGAAAGGCCTCGCCGTGCTCGCGCGCTGGGCAGGAAAGGTGCCCATGCAGCGTTCCATAACGACACGCATTATTTGCCATCGGCTTTTTGATTTGAACTCTTAGACATTAGAACTCATTTGATCATCCGGCACCTTGAGCAGACCCACCCTCAACAGATGTCCATGCTCTCTTTACGTCCGCCGTCCCTGGCGGGCAGGAGCAGCGGCAGTGCGTGTTTGCCTCGGCAGCGGCGCACGATGGTCGTCACTGCAGCAGCAGGGCCCCCCATTATGGTGAATAGCTGCACTGGCAAGGTGAGCCAGACAAGCAGTCAACCCCGCAAAAGCCGCTCTCGCACCCTGCGACCCCTGTAGTTACTGCAAAGCATCGCTGCCAACACCGCCGAGCAGGCAGACGTGCTGGCAGGCAGTCCTGCCGCTGCCGCCAGTGCATAGTTCCGCCATGGACCGCAACTTGGCGCACGAACCCGTGCTGCTCATCTGCCCTGCAGATGGGGCACTCCACAGCCGAAGCAGTGGTGCGTGCCGGTCTGACACTGGTCCCCTACAGCCTTACGGGACAATCAGAGGCAGTGGCAGTAGCAAACGTGGGTGTGAGCGGCATACCAGTGGAGCTTGTTGGGCCTGGTGAACGCCAGGCAGCAATGGAGCAAATCCGCAGGTAAAAACAGGCAGGGATGGGGCGACAGGCAGTCAATGCTGACGTCCAATTTTGCAGGCTCGAGGGTGCACCTGCATTGCTGCCATTGTGGTGCGCTTCATCGCCACAGTGCCGTTTGACAGCTGCTTGCCTCTGCTGCATGTGCCCGTTACTATCTGCACCCTTAGACTACCATCATTGCATTAGATAGCATCTTACCATGATCTTTTTCAAAGATTCTGTTACCACAGACTTTCAAACTACACAACATCATCCATCTCGACAACAACCTTGCCCACCTGCACCACTAGCTGCCCCATCCCCGACTCCATGCAGCAAGTACCCCGATCTTATCATTGTTGACTATACTCTCCCATCTGCGCTAAACGAGAACGCGGAGTTTTACTGTGCCAACAAGCTGCCCTTCGTAATGGGCACCACGGGTGGCGATCGGGACAAGTTGTTGGCTGATGTGACAGCTAGTGGAGTGTATGCTGTAATTGCACCAAATATGGGCAAGCAGATTGTGGCGTTCCAGGTGGGACAAGGAGGTACAAGGGCGTTAAATTAAGGGGTTGAGCGCCGGGGCGGCAGCAAGGATAGTAGTCGGGACCTATGATGGTGATTATGGACGCGAAGAGCTGTGTATTATCGGGAGGGCAGGACTGGGTAAGCTTGTGCGCGATGTATCCTAGATTGTTCAGTCTGGAATGTTTACTGCAGACTATGATGGAGCTGATGGCGGAGCGGTTCCCCGGCTGCTTCTCAAGCTACAGCCTAGCGGTGGCAGAGAGCCACCAGCGCACCAAGGTTGACACCAGCGGCACGGCAAAGGCGGTGGTGCAGTCGCTAAACAAGATGGGATTAGACTTTGCCGAGGTGCGCTGTTGGAACATGGGCCTCCTTACAGGTTGGCAGGTGACTGTAGGGGCACGGAGTTGTCAGGCTGCAAACGATCAAAGTAGGTCGTTAGGTTGCGGCAGGGTGGAGCGCCGCTGAACTGGGGTAAGCAACCCGGGGCACGCTGCGGTTGGACTGGGCCGGCAGGGCTGGTTGTCACGACCCGGGTGAGCAGGTTGGCATTGGCATGGCAGGCTGGGTTGGGCGCATCCTTGTTACCCCTTGCACAGAACTGTCAGTAAAGGGGGCCATGGCACCACTTGACATTCACGCTGTTAAAAGCGACATTTGCATGTCCTGCCCAGTTGCAGGAACGCGGCAAACTGTTGCTGCAGCTGCCGCTGCGATCAGCACTGCTTGACATGCAGTTCAAAAAGGTCTGGTGTTTGTGTCTTCTTGCTATTGCTGCTCCGTTCTTGTGCTTGCAGGAGCAGATAGAGAAGGTGCGGAAGCCGGAGGAGCAAATAGAAAGAATGGGGGTGCCGGAGCAGCATGTCGACAGCGGGCACGCCTTCCACACATACACGATCACAAGCCCTGACGGCAGCGGTGAGAGGCAGCAGGAGAGACTGTGGGGAACGCTGCTCTGCTCTAGGGCTGCTGGCTTTGCTCCCTATTGCGTGCGGATCGCTGGCTGTGGCTGGCTGCGGTTGGGTTGCTGGCCTGGCCACTCATGCGGTGCCGCGGCAAACTGTGGTGAAGCCTTTGGCTGCTGCTGGACCGTTGCCTTGCATGTTCCCATCATTGGCACATGTATGTTTGTTCACCCGTCCCCGTCCTGGTCTAGAGCACTGCCATGAACTGTCCTCGCTTGCCTGCCGTTGTTCACCTCACCCTGCTTTGCTGCAGTGGTGCTGGAGTTCAAGCACAATGTGTGCGGCCGGGAGGTGTATGCAGAGGGCACAGTAGATGCCTGCCTATTCCTGCATCGCCAGATTCAGGCGGGAGCTGAGAAGAAGCTTTACAACATGATTGATGTACTGTCGGCAGGCGCCATGCGGTAGTGCGGTACACTGGCGTGCAGCGGCAAAGAGGCCCAAGGTTTGGCTAGCTGTCTTTCCCCAGTTGACCCACTGGCAGCAGAACCTACACCCAAAAGGCCCTTATGCCCATCTGTGTTGCTGCGCTTTCTCTTTGGGATGGGGGTGTTGCGATTCGGACATGGCATCACCCAATGCCTCTCATGGCCCCACCCCCTGGTGTCTGCGATCAATCAACCCTGCTGGCCCCATGCAGTCTGTCATGCGCCGACGTTTCCACTTTCCTGCTTCCATCTTTGTTTGCTTTCATTACTCTCTCTTTACCTGTCTCTCACACCGCTTTCCTGAACCCGCATTGCCATCATGCTCCAGATTTTGCAGCGCCCGCTTTCCTGGCAAGCCTTTTTTGGCAACTATGGCAGATGGATGTTTGCAACACATACGTAGGTATTAGCCAGCTGATGCTTATCAGGTGGTAAATCATTGCACGGCAGGAGGTATGGTGGGTGTAGAGGGTTCAATAATGTCAGTCAATCAATGACTCAAAGGCAGCTCATGTTTTCTAACATGCATGTGGAGGCGAACAGCGCAGGCAGCAGGGAATTGTATGCAAAGGTTGTGTGGCGCTGCAGTGGAAGGCAGGGGATGGGTGAAACAAGTGAGCGGCTGCATCTCGTATGGCACATTTATTGGTTGAAAGAACGTGTTCATAGGGCACATTATGGGTATTGGGACCCTGATAGAATGCGCAAGGCATGCCTGGGCAGCTTGCAGCATGCCACAGCCAGCGCAGGCTGGGCAACTCAAGCCGGCGCCGGCAGCCACAGCTGGGCAGGCGGGCTCGCTCCCAGCGGTTGCCCAGCCAAGCTGAGCCATGCCAACATGTAGCGCAGCAGTTGGGTTGGCGGACCGCCTGCTGCTTGCCCAGGCTCCTGGATTGCAACATTTGGTCCCTCTGTAAGAAGCTGCATGATTGCTTCCGTCTGGCAGGGGTGCAGCATAAAGAAGGGCCTGCCCAGCAGCGGGTGCTCCTGCAGCAACAATGGGAGCGGTCTAAATGAAACCATACTTGCGGATTTCATCCAACAGAGAAATTAGTGAGTTTGCATGGTACATACGCAGTTTGAATCTTGCCTCTTGAGTCACAACGGTGCCAGGCTTGCCGCTTGTCGCAGCATGATGAAGCTCAGGCAGGAGGGCGAGCAAGGAATGCAGCCTTAAGGGGGCCCCACTCTGGCCAGCAGCCTGTAGCGGCACCAAGAACAGGGTGATTGGGTTGGTAAGCACTGCCATGCTAGTCAACACCAATCCAATGCCTGCCCTGTTGCCGCCGTACGTAATGTCCTCTAGCTCACTGCCCCTGCTTTACTTATCTAGTCGCATGCGGCATGCCCCACCTCCATATAAAGCACTGGAACTCGGTAGGACGGGTGGTAAGCAATGTGGAGAGTGAGTGAGATGAGCTGAACCGCTGCAGCTGTGCTAGTTCCTGGTGAGTTGGATGGATCGACACTGGCTGCATCTTCCCTCTCCTCCCCCAAGTACTCAGCCTCATCATCGCTTATGCAAGTACCCTCGCTCTCAGCTGCTGCACTCGCCTCAGCTGCTAAGCGAGGTTGTGCAGTAGCTGATACCACGTGCATTAATGCAGTCTGAGGTGAGAGGTGAATACTGCGGGTCATGGACAAGTAGCCACCTCCCTGCGGTCATGAAAGGGGCCCCATTACATGCTGGGGGTAATGAACAGGACTACTTTGCGTAAAAAAAGCTGTCTTTAAGCTGCCAGCAGCTGAAATGAAGTTTTCAAGTCATTGATACAATGATTCAGCTTGTCTCTATGTGAGCTAATGTCCTTGAATGCTCACCGCTGATGCCGCAAAGGGATGTTGCGAGGGCACCCAGCGCCACTGCAGCTCTCGGGGGAGGCACTGGCCCCATGCCGCAGCCAGCTGCTGCGCGCCCTCTGCAAAGTCCTCTGCGCTGATCATAGGCTTTGGGGGGGCATGCTGGCCCAACTTCTGCTGGTGTGGGTGGTGAGGAAGGGGCTGCGCCAAAGAAGGTTTCACTAGTAACTGCACCACTTCAGTGGCGTCAGGTGATGCCGCCCGGTGACCTAAGATAGCCCTGCAAAACCGTGGGCCCTACAATAAGGATGGGTTTGTTTGTTACTGACTAGTATTACGCTAAAATGCGTCCCCAACCCACGCGTAGCCGCCAAGTGAAAAACAAACGTTATTATGCCATAACCAATAGCTTGCCCCCGTTCGATATAACATGTGCTGGTGGCTAGGCTTGTAGGAGGCCCGCCGATTGCAACTACCAGGCGGGAGAACTCGGCCCGGTACCAATTGCAGTACAGAGGAGCAGTGCGACCTCCAAGTTGGGCTTTGACGCGATCAGTTACTCCGTTTCATACGCATGCATTATCCGGGATCGTAGGATTATCCATCGCAGTAAAAATGCAGAGCGCGCTAGTGGGTACTCCCCTGCCGGCCAAGGCAGCCGTGGTGGCCAGACCTAGCATCTCCACAACTTGCAAGCCCATGGCGGTGAGACGTCTGTGGCTGCGGTGATAGTGGCTGGCTGCTTTTCCGCCGGCTGCCGGCACTGACCTTGCCAATGCCGCCGCTCTTCTGCTCCTCAGCCAGCGTAAACCGTGCTGCAACACTTGCATGGAATAAACTAATAATTAGGAGCGTGTCCCTGTACATGCAGCTGTTTGGATTTGCCAAATCAAAAACTGCGCGGCCCAAGACTCCCAAGTATGAGACCGTCACCATCCGCAGCAGCTTCACCATTCCCACCGTGCTGCTGGGTGCGTCAACCCTGGCCATTGCTGCTCTGCTGGTGCTGTGCACAGAAGATTGTAGTAGTTTTACCAGGATTGCGCTCTCATTTCGTTTATCGCTTTCAGCTACTCCCGCCAGCCAGCAACCCACTGCTGCTTGCCCCACTTTCGTCTCGTGCTGCAGGCACTGCAGCCGCTGCGCATTTTGCGGAGCTGGATGCCGTCAGCTATGTGACTGGTGTGCTGGGTGCCTTCCTGGCTTTCCAGGCCAACCGTGTACGCTTTGTTTTTGATGAAGAGGCGCTTGAGGTGGGTGCTGCGTGGTGTGTGGGGGGATGGGTGGGTGGGTGCGTGGTGCATTTACGGAGGAGTTTGTTGTTGGTGTGTGGCCAGGACGTGTGGCCAGGACGATGGCACATTTGCAGCAAGGTAGTGGTCGTTCCAAGCCCTGCTCTGCAGGTCCACCAACCTGCCCTCCCCTGCTGACAAACTCAGTAATGTCTTTTGGTGTCTCTCGCTGGGCCCTGGATGCAGGTGCTGGTGGGTCCAGGGGCTAAGAAGAGTGACAATGCTTTTGTTGGGGGCGAGAACCGCTGGGCTTACAACAGCTTTGTGAACTGGGAGTACTGGTGGCCTGGTTTCCCTGTGCTGGTGTACTTCAAGGTGGGTGCTGCTGTACTGTCAGGCTAAGAATTCCAATAGCTTGGTTGATACAAGAAGCAGGCAGTGCAGCTGTAAGCAAATGCGATCCCAGCAGGAGTCCGCTGCCGCTTGTGTTGCGTGGTGTGCCCTACTGCCTCTTATGACGTCTGATAAAGATGCCTTTTCTGCTGCGCTGCAGGAGACTCAGACAAAGCCCGACGGGCAGATCCACTTCTTCCCCATCATCATGGATGGCAAGCAACTGTATGATGTAATGGTGGAACGCTGCGGCCCCAGCAAGAACAGTGGGCCCAAGGCATGAGCCGCCTCGTGAGTGAGTGGCTGCAACTGCTGCAGCGGGTTCAAACTGGAGGCCTGGCGTTGCCAGCTGCCTGATGCTCGCAGTTTCAATTGATTTAATTAAGGAATCGCGTAGTGGAAGATCAAATATACTTTTAGGACAATCTAGCAAGTTCAATGCCAGCTGTGGGCTGCAATGCTCGATGTAAAGCTATGGCAGTGAGGCAGAGATGCTGTCACGCTACAGCATCAGCGGCAGTTTTCATCCGACTGTGTCTCCATCAGATTGCGTTGCCGCCTGCCCTGCCACACTGCTGACACGCACCACGGCGATGCTGCTGCTCAGCGGTGGGAAGCGGAAAACTGCCAGCCCAGCGCCACCATCCAAATACTCAACTGGAAAGCGTGCCAGCGAGGGCAGGAATGCGGCACGCCCCAATGCGCCCACCACTGCATCAAATACTTGCTGCAGCCCGCTGCTGCCAGCGCCGACTGCTTGAGTGCTGTCGCGTCCCGCATCATCAATGCTGGTCCTACTGCCAATCGCGCTGGCTAGCCTGGAGGATTGTCGCCACGGTAGATCAGGCCGCAACCCATCCGCACCAAAATCCACCCAGAAACGGTCAAAGTTGAGCAGCAGGGTGGTGTCATCTGACGCTGCCAGCTTACCACTGGCACTGAGCCAGCCGGCTCCCAGCAGTGGATGATCGTACCGCACCTGAATACGGGATCGAGGAGTAACCCCTTGGAAAGCGCACGCACTGACAAGCAAGACATGGGACCATCACATGAACATATAGCAATGCCAGAGGCTGCCAAGTTGCCGTGTTGCCGTACATCTAATGGATAAAAGGGTGTAGTCTCACAGGATAAAAGGGTGTAACCTCACATTCGAAATGAGTTTCTCCCCGTGCAACGTGTAGCGGATGGGCTGGAAGCGCGCTCCCAACGCTGCTGACAGCCGTGCGATATGGGGTGCATAAAACACCTGCACACACGCTTACCAAGCTGGCAGGTTGCAATGGTTGGGTGCTCTGATGGTTTGGTATGCATTCATTGCCTGCTCCAACCCACCTCCCACGTTCCTTGCCCATCGATGAGGCTATCTGGCCCAGGTCGCCTGCCAGCGTTGCTAGCCACCAGTGCCGCCACCGCTGCCGCCAGCTCCTGCCCTGCTGCACCCCTGGTGTACAGATCGCCGCGTTTCAGCAACTCCAGCACTCTCTGCTGAGCAGCAGTCGAAGACTGGGCAGCAGCAAATGTGACAATCCGGCTGTGAGCACCCCGCGAGGCGGGCCGAGGCCGGACCGCTCCTGCGGCGCTGGGCTTGCTGTAGGAAGCTGCTGACTTCATTTGAAATTGCGTGATATATACAAATTCGAACTCCAACGGCCCATTCTCGATGATGGCCATGTGGCGGCGCCGCGTAGCGCAGCATGACAGGTTCCTTGGACAACGCAGATGCTGGAAGCCATGTTGAAGGAGCAGCCAGGCGCTTTCTGGATAAGCTCGCGGAGGTGTTTTGAGGGCGGTTATTTGAACTCTTATATCTAGCTTGTGCTTCCACAGATGGCCAACTATTCAACACAGCAGCAGAACGGGCAGAATGGGCTCCAGGCCCAGGAGGAGGGCCTGGCGGACTGCATTATCGTGGGTGAGTCCAGCGTGTGTAGTTGGCGGAATACTTAAGAGTAGCCTAAATGTGGATGCCCCATCCCAGCAAAGGGGCTTGCCAACGGTTGGTCGGCTGTTGTGCCGTCACTGCTGCCAGGCTTCCAAGCATGCAGCCCTTTTGCCTGCCGATGCCGCAGGAGGCGGGCCGGCTGGACTCAGTGCGGCATTGCTGCTGGGGCGTGCCAGGCGCTCGGTCATTGTTTTTGATGCTGGAGAGAAACGCAATGAGGCTAGCCAGGTTCAACATGCAATCCTTGGCGCAGATGGCTTCAACCGCCACGAGTACCTAGAGCAAGCACGACAGCAGGTGCGGGCTTGTTGTCTGCCTGGTCGTATTGAATCCAGCAACTGTGTGGCGAAGTCTCGTGGGGTTGTAAGAGGGCTCACCCACGCCACTCATGATGCGACGGCAGCAAAAAGTAGCTTCCCTGCCGTGCTGCAGGTGCTAGATTACCCCAGTATTAAAATGCACTCGCTATCGGTGTGCGATATTGATGTGGAGGTGGGGGAGTCTGAGAAAGTGTGCCCAGAGGGCAAGCCAAACTGCCACTCACGTGAGTGCTGCTGCACTGCAACCCAGCACTGGAAATGTGTGGTGAAACAGCATACCGTTCTGCTGCTCTCCCAAGATGCCGATACGCATCAAAGAGAACAGAACCAGTTGTATGGTGAAACAGGAGCTTGAAATAGTGGACTAGTAGAAAGCTGATCAGACTTGGTGTCATGCATGCAGTGTTGAGGGACGGGTGCCGCATTACTGAGACAGACCACTTTGTAGCACACACCGAGGATGGCCGCCAGGCAAGCATTACGGTGTGCTTTTCAAGCAAGCCAGTAAGCATTATAAATGGGCTTTTGCGGGTGCCCTCAGATTCTTTCCGTGCCATGAATTGGGTCAAACGTCCGTCAATCAATCAGTAGTCTTAGCTGCCTGCTGCCCCAGGTGTTGACACCCTCTTTCTTTCACACTCTTTAACTGCAACTGTGGTGTCCTTGCTTCCCACCTGCAGTGGAAATCCAAGAAAGTGATTCTGGCGACAGGTGACCTCAAGCTGGCTGCAAGACCAACGGTCAAGTTGCACAAGTCACATCTGTTGGTCGTCATTGCAGCCTTGATTGACTTGTATCTCGCAGCAGCCAGGCCTCTTGACATATCCCTGCACCCATTATGTGTTGTGGTAGTGCAGGCGTGCGAGACATGATCCCTGAGGTGGAGGGATTCGATAAGTGTGAGTAGCAACTGGCAGGCGTAGCACTTCATGCTGCACAGAGCAGCAAGGCACTAGTGACAGTTGCCTTTGGGATCAAATACTATGGCAACTGGGGCTGCAGGTGCTGTACATACTGACAACTGGCATTCACTTTGTTCTTGCAGACTGGGGGCGCGGTGTTTGGGTACGTAAGTGGGCTGAGCTCGCTCAAATCTTTAATGGCCAGCTCCACGTTGTCACCAGGGTGGAACCCTTTTCTCAGCACTCCCTGGGTACACCTCCTATCAGCAGTTACTTGAAGCAGCCTGTCGGGCTGTGCCTTGTGTGTGTGGCACTGCGCCCAACCTGCCACCATGTTGCAATACCTCCTTTCCTGCTAACATCCTCTGAGCAGGTCTGCCTGTACTGTGATGCGTATGAGTACAGCGGGCAGCCACTCGGAGCATATGGCAATGGCGAGAGGGGTGTGCACATCGCATTTGAGGTGGGTTGTGCCACAAGTGCAATGCATGGTTGGCATGCAAATTGCATGCATCCATTGGGTGAGATACGCATACCCTTATTGCTGCTGTGCAGATGTTGTTGTGGTCCAAGAACATCACTCTGTTCACTGATGGCGAAGTGCTGCAAGCCACAGACATGGTAAGCTACTAAAAAGTGCAGCAGGCATCTCAGCGAACACTGTCGACAAATGGTACTGCTGTGTGTTCACCTTGCTGACCAGGCAGCTGCTGCCTAAATTGCATTGCAGGAGCGGGAGCTACTGGCGAAGCACAATATTGCGGTAATCAAGACACCCATTGCTAGGGCTGAGGGAGACAGCTCTGGGCACCTCAGCGGCATCGTCCTGCACGACGGTTGCCATGTGCCAATCAGGTGATTACCGCGTGCAACACGCTGCGCATTGCCGTTTCCGTCCATCTCCATTGTGGGCACCGTATAAGTTGGAATCAGGCATGTGGCTGAGATGCAGGCTTGATGCATCAGCGTGCATGAAGGACGGTTCAAGGGGGCAGCCTGCACGCTGCGATTTGTATTTGAATGTGTAACTACGCGTCTGCCTCACATCAACTTGGCTGCCTCACCTGCCTCCACCTGCAGGGCTTTGTTCTTCAACACAGGTCGCATGCAGAGTAGCACGCTCCCTGAGAAGATGGGCCTTCCTGCCGACGAACGTGGCGACATTGTGTGTGAGACCAAGGGCAACGTCAAGGCGATACATGGGCTGTATGTGGCAGGTCAGTGTGACGGATGGGGGACCGGCAATGGCGCATGTCTGCAGCAATTGTAGCTGACTGGTTGATGTGACTTACATCAGTTTGAGACCACCCAAATGATGTAAAAACAAGGTATCCGGTGCTTGTCTGTGTGTGCCAGCCTGCTCCCAAAATCTGTTCCTGTGTGTGCCAGCTCGCTCCTCGCACCCATTACAACCTTATTTCACATGAATGTGCCCTGCAGGCAACTGTGCCGCCGCTCCGCTCAAGCTTGTCATGACGGCAGCATCCCAGGGCGCCATCACCGCGGCAAAGATTAACAGCGGTAAGCGGCAAGTTGACTCTGGCATGGCATCACTCGATACATTGCCAACAGCGACAGCAGTTGGGGGGTGAGTCCTGAATTTGCTGCTTGAGTGGGGACATCCGCCTGCACTGCTTTGCTACCCTATCAGTAAGCTGCCTAGGTACCGCAGAATTGATGTATGAAGAGCTTGGGCTGAACGAGGACGAGGGTGAGGCCTACATCTGCAGCCTGGAGGGCACCCGCAACACAGTCGAGCAGTGCCAGCAGGAGTATGGCCAGAATTGCAGGTGCGGGGTATGCACGACTGGCTGGCGCCCCAAACCTGTTTGTAGTGCAGAGTGGCCACCATGTGGGGTGGAAGCTGCTGTCGTGTGTGACTGTTTATTCTGTATTCTGGAGAGGTTTGATTGCAGTTGTAAGTTCGCTACATGCCAAGTCGGCTGCTACCCATTACCTTGTTGCAGGCATCGCAAAGTGCGCCCGACTCATCACATTCACAATGGACCATGGGACGATGCGAGGGAGCAGCACCCAGAACCGTCAGCTGCACAGTAAGACTAACAACATGTGGGCCCCTAAGGGGCATCAGGACCTTGATAGCACGTGTGCTGACTGAGACGACTTGCTCCATGTGGGCTCAGACAGAAGCCATCTTTGGAAGGCCTGTACTTCAGAAACAGGTTGCTGGCCCAGGGTAGATTGCATGCAGTAGGATAGCTTACATGGTCAAATTGCAAGGTTAACACTTAAGAGCACCTAATGTTGTTGCAGGATTTGCAGTTGTTGCTGAACTAGACAATTTGGTCACTTACGAAAAGTGAATGTAAAGGTAAAGTGGCTACAGACTAGTTATGAGGAATACTACGTGAAACAGGTTCAGTGTACAATCAGATTCCAGGGACCAGTGTTGGGCAGGTAATGTCGCCCCATGGTTTGGGATGCTCCATCCGCATGGCCAGAACTCTGCAACTATTCTTATTAGTATGTTGCTGCCAGTTTGGGGTCAAGATCCTGTGCTCGACCAAACTCATGTTGCCTGCTGACAGAGTAGCAAAGGTGGGATGCATACAGCCACCCATGCAAGTCTGCAAGGCTGCAGATGCCGGCGGTGTTGCGATGCCACGTGGCAACTGCTGCCGCCTCTTTGGCCGCCCGTGCCGCAATCACTTCTGGATCAAAAATGCCCTCATCACTGACTGCAGTAGCATAAGGCAGGGGCACAAGGATCTGTGAAATCACCTGCAGAAGAAGCAGTTGGGAAGCACTGGTCTGGCAGCCACAAGCAGGAGCAGCCAGCCTGGTTGCTGAGCCCCCATCGGAAAATGAAAGACCAAATACGTATGAAGCTGAACCATCCCATCTGCATGAACTTGGTGACCACCCAGAAAGCACAAAGCTGTGCTGCATGCGGCTGTCCACCGGCCAGAAAGGTTGCTTGCCTGGCTGGTAGTCCAGGCAATACCAATCAGCATCCCCATACAGCTGACGCCCCGCTAGGCGGTACATGAAGTCAAAAGTGGCCTGGGTGCGGGGCATGTGGAACTCGCTGGTGACAATAGCAATGCGCCTGCAGTAGGTGGGCGGCAAAGGGTGAGGTAAGGAGCATGATGGAGGGCTGCTGATGTGCGGGCAGGCAGCATGCAGGGGCCCGGGCATCAAGTGCTGATCACAACGGCAGCAGGATAGTCAAGCAGGTGCATTAGGGAGACCGGGATAGGGCAGCACGGCATGGCTGCAGTACTTCGCACCTCCAGCCAGCAGGGAGGGCGTGCATGAAGAGGGAGAAGTAGCCGTTGCCAACTGTGTCGCATGACTGGGTCTCCTTGAGCAGGTCACCAGCTGGCACGCCACGCTGCATGAGGTACGCTGCGTACGCTGTGCTTTCGTACAGCACGTACCCCAGGTCGTCCAAAACTGGCGGTTTGTGCGGGGTGGCAGCACCCAGCAGAACAATGGGACAAGGGCCAGAGCCGCCGGCCCCCAACGGCCGGTCAGGAAGTGTTGCGTCTGCACTGGCTGCTGCTGCTGCTGCTGGAGAGGCTAGTTGTACAGCCAACAGCCGCTGTTGCTGCAGCTGGTAGAGGCGCAAGGAGCCTTCCAGCCGGCGCAGCACCCACTCAGGCAGGCTGCCATCTGGTAGCAGGCCGCCGCCAAGCACCATGATGGCGTCATACCGCGGAGGTGGGCTGCTGCCGTTGCTGCTGCTGCTTTTGCTGTTGGATGCCGACCCTAACCTATCGAAGCAAGCTGTATCTAACAGCCAGCCACTCCTTCTGCTGCTGGAGCTGGGTTTACCGCCGCCGTCAAGCTTGGCACATGCCACGCAGCGGTAATGGGCGCGGCGGCACGGCGATGCGCCACGTGCCCGTGCTGGCAGTGACTGATATCTCCAAGCCTGCAGCTGCAACCATCAAAACTTCAACCCTCCATGTGTATATTCATGTTGAAGTTGCAATCAAGTGCTCTTTTGCCAGCATGCTCCCACCAGCTGGCAGGGTACCGCCGTGGTGGCTCACCCGAGCCAGAGCAAGCTGCGCGCAGCTTACCGCCCGCTGCATGATGTTAGTCGCGTCTCTGGTGCAATCTAGCACGAGCACACCCCCTCTGGCTCAGCGCTGGAGATGCGGGGGTAAGGACAGCAAGCTAGGCTGTGCTGCCGGCGCGCTGCTGTCATGCGTTTACTACGGCTCAATCCAAATACGCTGTGCGAGGGCGAACGACTCCAGAACGTCACCAGGCAGCTCCTTTCTTGTTGAGCAGTATGAAAGAACGGACGGGCTTGGGGAGCGCTTTGAACTCCATAACTCCCAATTCCATATTGCCTGAGTCTTAGTGGTCATTATAGCGCTATCACCGCATACAGACGACCGCGCCCGCCTTTCTGTTAGCGGGGTGGCGAAACTTATCTGTTCTTAGTCTCTCACCCACGGACGCCCTTTCAAGCTGTGGTTCAATAACGTGAGCCAGCCGACCCTCCACTGCGTCCGCGGTAGGCTTGGACGACATGCACCGCTGACACACCGCCCAGCGGCGACACCCAGCGACAGCTTTGCAGCCAGATCTTAGCCATGAGCGCCGCGGAGGTGCTGAGCACCGGCTACGAGGCGTCGACGGCCTATGTCAACAAACAAGGGCGGGACTCCGACCTGCGGGCCACCCTGCTGGTCACTACGGTGGATATTGGCGATGGGCTAGCGGCTCGCATCGAGGTCCGCCAAGGCGATGATCCCGTTGACGTTGCAAGGGCCTTTTGTGTCAGGCACGGGCTGCCCGAGAGCATTATCATCCCACTGGCACAGCACCTAGAAGATAACCTGGCGGAGACTGGCACACATGTGGGGGTGCCTACGTCTGCCGATGCCAGCTGCAATGAGGGATTGGGCGATGATGCTGCAGAGGTGCGGCCATCCTGGTGAAGGGAATGTCCCTGGCAGTTTTTGAATAAATCTTGCAGAAGGAATTGCCTCTGCACTATCAGCATGCAGAGCGCTGATTCTTGGCGCGATCGCGCACCAACGTGGCTGCGTGACTGCCCTGTTGTGAACACCTGTTGTGCACCTGATCCCGGAAATCCTGGTCTTTCTGCTGCGTTGTGCAGGAATCTGAGGATGATGATGGGTATGGCGATACCAGAGGCATGTTCCCCCTGGCTGTCAGGAGCAGCAATGTGGTTGAGCCGGCAGCACCCGGCAGACATGCCTCTGCTGGGGGTGAGGCCAGCATGCCGCCGAGCTCCACAAGCGCCAACACCAAGTGTGAAACAGGGGCCTATGAGTCGCAGCCAAACCGGCAAGCCCCCCACCACCTCCAGGTGGAGCCCTCATCCCACAGTGATGGTATGCTGGGTGCTCGACCGCCAGCCCTGGTAGACCAGGCTGGCCCGCGGCCACAAACAGCTGACGCCGCCATCGGCATGCTGCCACGCGGGGAGCACCAGGGCCCGCTGTCTTACCGCCCTGCCAGCATCCGCAGTGCCAGAGGTGCGGAGTACTTTAATCATGGGCCTGGCAGCAGCAGGAGCGTTGGATCTGACAGCAGCCTGCACTACCGCAGCGCCGGCCAGCTGCCTGCCCACAGCCGCCTCTATGCCGACCACTTCCGTAAGCAGCAGCGCCTGGAGGAGGAGCGGCGCTTGAGGTGTGCAGTGGGGGTGGTGTGTGTGTGTGTGTGTGTGTGTGTGTGTGTGTGTGTGTGTGTGACCGCATGCACAGCCTCCATAACTCGTGTCTCCTGGCTGTGCTCAAGTAACCTTCATGCCAGGTTGCGCTCTGCACTTATGTTTTGCGAAGCAACACGTAGCTGATGTGCTATGGACCTCTGCATTTCTACAGGGACCTTGAGATCCAGCTAAAGACGGAGCAGGTGCACATTGCGCCTGCTTCCAACAAGCTGGCCTCGCACCGCACCGCGGGGTCGTACCGCAACTATGGCGAGCGGCTGTATGTGGAGGGGCGGTTGGAGGCAATGAAGAAGGAGCAGCTGGTGTGTGGGGGGTGGGGGGGTGGCCTGTCTGGTGGGTGGGTCTGTGGCGTCAATTGCAACGGAGAGGAGCAGGAAAAGGATGAGCAGCACACCCTTATATGGCTGCGGGATTGCTGGCTCACAATAGTTCAGAGCCTGTTCAGCTGCTGGTAGCCTCTGCGCTTACCATTCAATTGCGTTGATTCGTGTTGCTGTCTGGTTGCAAGTAGTTGATTTGGGTTTGTGGCAGGGGCAGAGGGTGCGGTTGTTAGACCACAATGTCAAAAGCACTGTTGGCTCAAAGCCACATTCTCCGCAGCCTTGCATTTCTGCATGGCAAATCATCTGCCCGCTGTGCTGTGAGTGCAGTCGCAGCGGGTGAAGGAGGAGGAAGCTCGCTCAGAACTGGAGCAATACACGTTTCAGCCAGAGATTAGCAAGATGGCACAGCAGATTAAGCAGGGTGAAACAGAGCGTGGTACCATGGCGGGCACAGCGTACCAGCGGCTTTACCAGCGGGGTGCCACTGCAAAGCGGCAGGTATAGCCGCCCTGTGGTTGTTGCCCTCATGGCAGGGGTGCCAACACTGCAATGCGCTGGTGCTGCAGCCACAGAGCTTGCACCCTGACGCCTGCAAAGCTGCGTGCATGACGCATTGAACACGTGTCTGTGGGGTGCCAGAGCTGCCTGACTGCTTGCCCACCCTGCCTTGCTTGCCTTGCCTGGGTGGTTGGCTTACAGGAGCGCATGGATGCGATTCGACAAGAGCAGGACGATGCAGAGGTGCGGGAATGCAGCTTCCGACCGCAGATCAATGGCAAATCGGCTCGCATGGTGGAGCAGCGCCAGCATATACTCAAGGTGCGTGGCGACTGTGTATGTGGGATGGGAAAATGGTGTATCAGCCGTGGAGTGTGGGTTGGTGCAAGGAACAGATGCAGCCTGATGGCGCCGCAATCGCAAGGCACTCTCACGGCAGTGTTGCGTGCTTTGTTGTTGACCGTCCGGAGTGATTGCTTGGTGCTGGGAATTTGCCACTCCTGCTGCTTTGGCAACTGAGGTGTCCATTCATCTCCCCAGCTCAGCCCACATACCTAACCCTGCTGCAGGAGAGCGGCATTGCGGGTTATGAGCAGCTGTATAACGACAGCATGCGGCGACAGACGAAATTGCAGCAGCTGGCGGCGCGGTTGCCTGAGGAGGCAACCTTCCGTCCACAGGTGTGCGGGTCCGTGATTTACATGGTGTCTGGGTAAAATGCGGACTGCCAAGAGCAGACAAAAGCAAAGTCACTCTGCGTTGCTCTCAAACATCTCTGACTGTTCGAGTGTTTGGCCCTGCCATGCTGATTGCTTGCATTGAATGCTGTCTGCAGGTGAATACCAGCAGTGTGGTGCTGAAGAAGCTGCTGGAGGGACGACAAGGGGATGCATCATTGGGAGGCAGCTGCGATGTGGCCATCAGGTAGGTTATTTGTATGCTTGAATGGTGCCTGATGTGCTGTGCTTGCTCCTCATCCAGTTTTTTCTTGGGTAGGATTGCCAAATTTTGCTTGAGATGGTCATCTATGATCTGAGCAAAAGCGCGCCTTCCTCATATGCATGCTGTGATCCTTGCTACCCTTCTGTCACCTTTGCATTGTAGGCTGCTGGAGAGAGGCCGCAAATACGAGGAGAAGCTGCAGCAGGCACGGCGGATGCTGGATGAGCAGCCGCGTGACGCAGCCACTGGCCAACCACTCTTCCGCCCCAAGACCCACCGTGCGCCACAGTACGAGCGCAATCCAGAGGGTAAGTGGGCGCCCCACTGCAAGTGCATGTGTGCCCGTCGAGTGTGTGGCAGGGTTTGCTTCTGCTGCTGCCTAGGTCAAGCTCTTGTTTACTGCAGGGTGCATGAACCTGCTGTGGTTCAGCACATCAGCCTAAGGCTGCAACCGTGGGCAACTGTCATTCCACTGCCCTGAACATTCACCATTCTCGTGATGCATGCAATCACTATGCCTGCCTGCCTGCCCGCCCGCAGGCGCCCCTATTGGAGAGTACCTATACAGCATCAAAGCAGAATGGGATGAGCGGGCAGCGCGGGTGGCAAATGCCACACAGCGCCGCAACCAGCGGGACGCCTCTTCCACCTTTGTCAACAGTCGATCAGAGGTGCGCAACCAGCAGGGGCCAACTTGAAGTGTGCATATTGTGGTGTTCTGGTGTGAATTGTTAAACAGGTTGTTGCCTTTCAGTGTGTTCTGACTCAATGGTTGACAGTAAGCCCTTCCCACCATTGTTAACCTTGATGAAACGCTGGCCACCCACCATCTCTCGTGCTGCTTCGTCTCTTGCAGCGCTTGGTTGACAGGTTGAAGCGGGAGCGCTTCCGTGCCATTTTCGACTACTTGCGCCGTGGCCAGCCAGCTCCTGTGCTGAACCTGTTGGAGACGGTGCAGGTGCCATTCTGCTGGGCGCCTGCCCAGCCTGCCCTGATTTGCTGCCAGCTAACAATCACCTCAGCACACTAGAAGCAAGTCTTTGCCTGCACGGAAGGTTTTGGACTAACAGTTCCAGTAGCATGGCCTGGCCTTACCGCCAAGGGATGGTGTTTTGAATATGGTGCGCGTTATGCGGTACAACACCATAATTGCGGTATGGTACTGCTCGCATGTCCTGTAGGATGAGACCTTCATGGATACAATTGATCCCGAGGTGCGTGCCGACATTGAGTATGCGGGGCGCACCCTGGCCAAGGCCATCGCACGGCGGCAGAGGGCGGAGTTGCAGGTGAATGACTGGGTGGGTGGTGCATCCATCTGGCAGGCTGGAAGGAAGGGATGAGCAAGACAGTGCAGCTGGCTGGTGCGTGGACTGGGCAGGTGTTCCATAAGTGGATGGCTGAGCAGCTAGCTGATGGTGTGGGTGAGCAGTTGGCCTCACCAAGTTGGAGGATGTTGATTGGACAGCTATTTGAATCCTTGGGCTAGCAATACCAACGATGCCAGCCTCGTGACAAAACAAATCAACGCACGGGGTTGCACAAAGTGAGGTGTCACAATGACGGAACATCCATAAAGGCATGGATGTTGACATGGAGAGGCGGCATAACACTCCCACCGTCTCCTGCAGGACTCTGCCACGTCAGCACCCGACAGCAGCCGCGGCTCTTCGGCTGCCTTTGCTCAAAGCACCAATGGCGAGCTAGATGCGGGGGGCTTTGTGGCGCTGATGGAAGATGTCATGGCGCGCACCAAGGGTGGGTAGATGGATTGCTGGTTGCTGGCTGGGTAACTGGGTGTGGGGGAAGATTGCTGCATTGTAGGCGCCAGTTGTGGCGCTGCATAGGGCTAGCTGGCTGTTGACAAGGTAACTGGGTATCTGTTTCTTAGATATGTAGCATGCAGACATGCATTTGCATAACCCAGTTTATCTCTGCAGTGTGTTACACCACCCAGCACATGTCTAAACCCACCCTACCCCTCTTTGCCTCCTGCAGGCTTGACGCGGCAGTACCTTTTGCCCTTGCCTTCAACGCGGCAGAAGTTTGAACAACCCACCTTCCGCCCGGCCATCGACCCACACTCCCTGGTGCGCATTGGCTGGGAGGGCAATGGATTGTTGATGGCAGCAAACATGAGCGTTGGGGTTAGCATTGCTATCATGGCAGTGTTAGTTTTCGTGTGCGATGTTGTAAGGACCTGCCAGTGGGAGGTTTCCGCTGCCCCACAACATGCACAGCCTGCACTGCTGTGCTTGCTGCTTCTTGTCACAGGCATTAGCATCACGACGACGCCCCGAGTCACTGCCTGCCTATGAGTTGCTCTATAAGACAGCTGAGGAGCAGGCGGCAAAGCGCGAGATGATGAGGCGGGCAGCGGAGGAGGCTAAACTAAAGGTGTGGATGGCCATGTGGGAGGATGCATGTGTGGGGGCTTTTTGGCAGACAGGCTGATGGGCGGTGGGAGCGAGTGGACGTTGCCTGCCTTTTGTTAGCTGCCATTGACAGGTGTGGTATATGCACCCCAGCACCAGCAGTTACCGTGTAGCCTGCCAAACTGGTGCTGATGCTTGGTTGTGGGCTGGATACTTCTGCAGGAGTGCCTGTTTCACCCCGTCATTTTTGCACAGCCTAAGGCTAAGGAGGGGCGGGCTATCAAGCGTGCAGAAGAGCTGCGGGTGAGAAGGGAAGAAATTTTTTGATGCTTTTTGGGAGGCGAAAAATGCAGTCATCCATAGATGTAGTTGTGCAAGTAGTTGGCAACACAACCCAGCCTTGGACTTTGGTCTCAAATCTCATCATCACCAAAATTCGGTGCTTTCTTATCAATGCCTTGATCACACCCTAACTGTGCAGGGTAAGCGGACCACCGATAGCGAGGCGGCCGCTGCAGCTGCTGCCAAGCCCATCGGCGACATGGCCAAGCAGGGGCAGCAGCAGGCCGGTCCTGGCGCCGGCACCGGAGCCACCGCTGGTCGAAGCAGTGCCAAAGGAGTGGCAGCAGTTGACGTGGGTGCTGCTGCACAGCATGTTAGCAATGGCGGCACTGGGGGTGAAGAAGGCGGCGATGGCGGTGGTGAGCTGCATTTTGAAGCTCTGGAGTGCCAGATCAACGATGCGTTGGTGCGGCTTAGCTTGTCTGAGCAGCAGGTTGCAGCCAGCCTGCGGCAGGCAGCTGCGGCGGAGCCGCTGCCTCCCCTGGAAGGTGCGCTTGAGCTGTTCCGCACTGGCAGCTTGTTCTTGCTTAGTTCACTGGGGCGGTTAACCCTCCATCGCAGCCATGCGTGTGTGCATCTGGGTCGTCCAGTAGTTTTTTGTTCGACATTTGCGTCAAAGTTCAGAACGAAGCTGCTTTATGCATGACAGTCCCTGACCGGCATGCGTGCAGGCGCAGTTGCTGTTCTGATGTTGCCCTTATGTCCTGCTTCTCTTTGATAAGTGCAGTTCCGCCTGCCATTAGTCAGTCCATCGATGCCAACGGTTACCGCCTCGATTGCCGGGCCATCTGCGGCACCCCAGACCTCATCCCACCGCCAGGTGAATCAACACCAATGTCATAAACTCTCTTTTACAGACAAGCCTGCAGTACCACCACGTAGTGGAGATCTTGTTAGACTCAATGCAAGCCTGGCTTTGTCACACGTCGTGCCACTAATGGATGCCACTAATGGATTGCGGGGGCTGGATGCAGATTGCTGCGGCACAACTGGCACTGCCTCTAGCCTGGCAGGGTTCAACCCGCTTGATGACGTGGAGGGCAGTGGCGAGGCAGCTTTGGCGCAATCTCATGCCGCCAGGGTGGCATGGTGAGTCCCAGCGCCTGCTCCTTTTCCTGTGGTTTTTTACACTGTTGTCACAAGGGAAGGTGCCACTTAGCTCTTAATCTGTTGCTCCTTCATGCAAGTTTCACTAATCACCTCCGTAACACAGGTTCAGTTTTGACCTTGATCTTGCTCCCATGCAGGGCCCACAACTCGCAAGAGGTGGTGGCTCAGGTGCTGGACAGCGACGGCAACAGTGGCAGTGAGGAGCTTGCCGGGCTGGACCTGCATGCCCTGGCCTCCACAGACCTCCCTCAGCATACTGAGCCCACTGTGGGCCGCCTGGAGGCCCTGACCGTGTAGCACAGCGCAGCATTGGGTGCGCCGATGGGGGGAACTGGTAGGGGGTTTGCAAACAGGCGCTTGGAATGCTTCTACCCACCTCTACAGAGTTTTGCAGACTTGACAATACCCGGATGGCTGTTTTATACAGACGTACGACCACTAACCTCAGTTCTATTAATAATGTTGCTGTTGTAACACCGGCCTGGTGGTGCTGCCACTTGAGACCAGCGTTCCAGCTGGGCTTCCCCCGGCGGTAGCAGCCTTTTTGCATTTTGCGCTGCTGTATGTACATGAAAACAGATAAATCCCTGCCAGATTGGCGGTACAGTACTGAATTCCAAAATCGCTTCTGCTGCTATCGATGGCAGGCCCACACAAGCTCGAGCAACACAAGAACCAGGGAATGCATTCATACGCAGCAAACATTGCTCAGCTGTCTGCAAATGCCGGCTAACCCCTGCCGACGAGGAGTAGACCGCATGAGGGTTAAGAACCTAGCACTGGATCAAGTGTAAGCTCTCAAAGCAACACCTGGCACCTCAAGCTGAGGTCTGGATAGGCATACGCAGCTCGGCCGCCAGTGCCATGCAGATTTGGGAGGTGGCAGTCGCCTCGCTCTGGCCGTCTGCACCCACACGGATCACACCTGCAGCACAGGCAATGCAGCAGGTCCTACCCCAAATTAACTTGAAAAAAGTATTGTCTTCCACAACTAACTGCCCGTTAGGACTTGGCTTGCCAACAACACAGCACGGCAGCAGTGCAGCACGTGCATTGTCAACTGCTAGGGTTGTTGTCACTTTCACTTGATAAGCATGGAGTGGGCTCGACTGCCAGGAGTTGACCCTAGTGCTCTTATGGTTGTGGGCAACCTGGGTGCACACAGGTCAAGGTCGCTGCCAGACGAGCTGGTGCGTCTACTTGCCTGAGGAGGCCTGGCCCTGATTTGCCTGCTGGGAGGAGGAGACAGCCACAGTGGAGGCGGGTGAGGCGGTTGTGAAGGCGGTGCTGGAGGCCTGCAGCGTGAGATTGCGAAGACTCAAACTCAAAATCAAGAGAAGGGGAAAGAAACACAGAAGCCAGAAGTAATGCAGATTTGGAGATGAAGTCCAGGTGAGATGAAGGCGCATTCCAGCAGGCTCATGGTTCCCATCCAGCCATGCAGTTGTATTCACAGACTGCAAACCCAGCTTCGGTTCTTGATGCTTGACTATGCACAAGCTTGCAGGTCCACTCCCTTAAGCAGTCCCCAGGCAACAGCAGCATGCACCAACAGAAGAGACTGAAAAGCGCACCGTGGCAGAGGCGGTTGCGCGGCTCGTGGTGCCCGTCCCGCCAACGCCTGTGGTACCTGTGGTGCCGCCAGTCGTCTGCTGTCCGGTGGTCTGAAAAGCGGTGGTCTGACCGCCCTGGGTGGTGGCGGTTGTTGCTCCAGCGGGAGTGGCCACAGAGGTCGCACTCACAGAGCCGGTGCCAGCAATGTTGGAGGCAGCAGTGGTGCTGCCAGGGGTGACCGACCCGGCCTGCTGCTGAACGCCGGTGCCCGGGCCAGTGGGGCTGGCGCCCGCAAATTGGAAACTGCTGGGCGTGAAAGCTGCATAGCATGATTGCATAGCGGGGTCGGAGGGAAAGGAAAGGGACAGGCTTGCAGGCGACAATATCGGCAGAAACAAGGGCACATTGGCTGTGGGTGCTAAGATTAAAGCCAAAGGCAGAACAGCAACAACACCAGTTTAGGTTGCAAAGTATTCTGGATTCCTGGCTTGAGTAATAGATCAGGAGGGATCTTGGGCCTACCAGAGATGCCGGTGGGTGTGGTGGTGGTGACTGGGACTGTGCCCTCACTGCCAGAGGTACCCACAAACCCGCCAGCGCTCGTGAAAGCCGTGCCCTCTGCATTGAGGCCACGGCGGTAAGAGGATAAACCATAAGCACAAAATTCGCTTATAAAGGGCACTAGCAGTCAGGCTGCAAGCCGGAGGGTTATGTGGTGATGCTGCAAATTAGTTGGTTGGTTGTCCGGCTTGCCATGCTCTGCTTGGCAAAACAATTATCGCCATAAAAACGAAGTAAAGAGGCAGCTCCTACTCACGCTCGCTACACTGGAAGCTGCCCTGAACCTGCAGCCCGCAGGTCCACACGGGGTTGGCGGCAGGGATGGAGATGAAGGGCACCGCCTGGCAGATCTGGAGGAAGATGAAGTTGGACCTCATGTCGCAGGTGCCTTCGGTGTACTGCAGGGAAAAGGAAGCGGTGCAACAGGGGCTTCATATTACTGTGCCCATTAAAAACAGTGCAAAGTCCTGTGGTGGCCTGGGCAAAGCAACGCATGTGCCTCAAGAACATGCAAAAGGCATGTGCTGTAAGGACTGCCATCTGCTCCGCCATTGTTGCCAGTGCACACAGAGATGAACGGAGGCGCACCTGCACCGTGTTGATGCCCTGGGCAGTGCCTGTGATGGCGGCGGTGGGCATGGCTGGCTGCACAAAGGCGTTGCTCACTCCGCGCAGGTCCAGCAGGACCGTGTCGTTGGCGCCTGTGCAACATGGCAGGCCAAAGTTATCTAAACTGGCGCACGCAAGATAGGTAACAGATCGACATGATCGACATGGAACTTCAAAGAACTAAGCCAAGCCACGCACAGCTGACGCATTAAACAGCTTGAAGGCTGTTGCCGTTTGGGGTTGAGCCACAGTTCTGGTCATCATTCAGGCCTTTGGGAAGCAAATTCTGCAATCAACAGGTGATCAGACACGGGGCTGCCTCACAGCAGGGCTTGCCTACGATGTAAAGCCCGCCAGTGCCGGTGCTGGTGGCGTTGACACTGCCAAAGCTTCCGATCAGGACGCCGTCGCCGGTGCTGCAGACAGAACAATGGTGGGGATAGGCATGCGAGTGAAAAGGGGTGGCAGTATACACATACATTGAGTGTGGTCTGCTGGAGCAAAGTTGTGGGAGGATTGAGGTGGCCATCATTACAACAATAGAGGCCGCACTGCACTGTTCTATACTTCCAACCAGCCAGTGTGCTGACGTGGAGGCCCGGCGGCAGATTTACCCAGACAGGAGCAGCGAGGCAGTCTGTGCCACCATTCCGTCCACAAACAGGCGGCCGGCACCAAAGGCAGTGCTGGCAACAAAGTTCTCCAGGTTGAAGCCCGAACCCACAAACACCTCGGCGCCTGTGCAGGGTCGCGGCAGTGGCAGAACGACACCTCAAAAACACTGTGACAGCGGCAGCCTACCGAGGCATGAGCAGCAGAGTAGAACCAACGGAACAGGCTGGTTAGGATATACAACAGACAAGTATAGGGCAATCAAGAAAGGGTGCAATGCCAAGGGAGTGTCAGCTGCCCAGCTGCAGTGGCAGCAGCATTGAGGTGCAGTACTCACCTGTGCCCTGGTGATTGATTGTCTGAAGTGCATTAGCGGGCATGATGACTGCATGGCAAGCATACAAGTGTGTTACTACTCTGCAGGATGGGTTGCCTACGAAACCCCGCAAGGTTCCTGAGCATTGCGCCGCATCAGCTGAGGAAGCTGCCAGAAGCAACAGCTCGGTGGCCATCCCAAACTTCACGAGCTTGCGCATGCAGGCGTGTCTCCCTCAAACAGCTCACCGGTAATCTTGATGGGGCGGTTGGTGAACAAGTCGTTTGCACCAAGGGCAAGCACACCGTTGGTGACGTTGTAGGTCAGCGCCTCCAGAACAGCGGGCTCCCCCTCTAAGATAAGGGAGTAGGCCTCGCTGCTCGCATTGGGCTGAATAAGCACACTGACGGGCAGGCAGATGTCAACCTCGTTGAAAGACTCCAGAGGAATCTGCGAAGCGAAGGAGGATGGACGAGGGGGAGGCAATTGGTGCAGCTCCCTGCTGCTTTGTAGGCAGGCGGGCGCGGCGGCCGCACCGCTGCAGCTGATACTGTTGGCGGGCCTTGGAAGGGCTCGACACCGCTCGTTAGGCCCTTGTGTCTCCACACCTACCTCCTGCACTTCAAGTGGAGCGTCTTGCTGGGCCTGTGGCTGCTGGGCCGCGGGGTCCTGGGCCAAGGCAGCTGCGAGAAGGCAGAGGAGTAGTGCGGCTTTGCTCATGACGCGGGCGAGCATTTTTCGGGCTTCTTCACAATATAGACTGGGGGGTAATAACAGAGCACGCAGCCGAAGCTGCCAAAAAACCGCGTTCGGCGCTTTCCAATTCGCTGCCTACGTGTCCGCGCCATGCATGAAAATCCGCTAATCTCAAGTGTGTGTGGGTTTCGGCCTATCCAACGTAATGAACGTAGCGAAAGGAGTTGGCCGCAGGCCTAAAATCCTTGCCAGAACGTTGTTTTGCGCCACATTTCACGCAAAGCATTTGGCGACAGCCAGGTGGTAGCCACGGTGGCACTTGATTCCTGTAAGCCGAGGTGTGCGCGGAAACAGGGGTGTTCTCGTTGCAGATTGCAGAATAATGGGAGTGTTGGCAGGATTGAAAGGTGCCACGTCAGCAGCACGCGTCAATCGGAGTTAAGGGGTTACAGAACGCCCCGCGCCGCCGGATTCGCAACCACCGCTTCCCTACATCGCGCTTTCCAACTACACAACCAGCCTGTACTTCCACAAAGGGCAGGGCAGGCCCCCTCCGCACGACATGGGCGAGTTATTACTATTTGTTTGGAGGAACGAATAGTTGTGTGCAAACCCCATCAAGGCCAGGGTGCCTTAAACGTTCGCAGACCTTGGACCCCACAACGGATGAGGTTTGGGCGTCGCCTGGCAGCAGAAGCTTTCACAGACTGGCAGCAGGTGATTCCCCTCCGTTGGACAACAAAGAAGTGGCAGGGGCCGATGACGAAGGCTGATATGAGACAGTCGGCATCCTGCCACCAATTGGGCTGCCGCCAGCTTGTTGTGCGGGTCGTGGCATAGGAAATTTGGTCAGGCACTCCCCAGCTTCGATGCCTGCCAAGCACACCTGTGCTCCCCTTGCTGGCCATCCGTCAAACACCCTTCCTGAAAACCTAGTCACAATTCTCCCACCGCTGCTCTTTACAGTTCTATCTCGACTATGCCTCATTGAAGCGCGACGTGAATGAGTGCCGAGATGCGCACCAGGCAGCGGGGCAGAACCCTGCTCTGCAGCGCGTGCTGGATGCACGCAAAGCCATCTTCCAGGGGTGCCTGGATGCCGAGGTGCTGAAGGTGTTGGGATTTTACCGGGAGCGCGCCAAAGAGCTGCTCCAGGTGCGGGACAGCTGTTCACATGGCAACATGTGAGCTAAGCGGTTGGGCGCCAAGGGACAGGCCTTCCTGTCAGCTGCGGGCTGCCATTGATTGTTTTCAACCAATCGCACTGGCTCGGTTGGAAAAACAGCCCACCAACAGGGCACGTGCTGTCATGCATGACATCCCTGGCCATCCGCCTGGTGGTTTCACGCTTGCAGGCTGTTGATCAAGCCTCGGCCAACGCGCGCGAGCTCCTGGACCCAGAGCAGCAGCGCCTCCTGCGCCACAGCGCTGAGAAGGCGGCGGCTCTTGACACCCAGATGGAAACTCTGCAAGACCTCATTCAAGAAACCACCCAGCTCCTGCAGGTGGGCATCTGATGTGCTGAAGCAGCAATATTGTTACAGACCTAGTGGGGGCCTGAAAACCTCCCTGTTGAGCTGAATGCCTCTGCTTGCCTGTCCAAACGCCACCTCCAATTCCTGCACATTGCACTTGCTTTCTTCGCATGCCCTGGCATTCTACCCCTCAACCATTGCAGTATGTGGCTCTGAACATGACCGCCATCCGCAAGATCCTTAAAAAGTATGCCAAGAATGTGGATACAACAAATGAGCCCCTGGCTGGTTATGTGGCCTTGGAAATTGAGCATCCCAACGATCCAGGTGGCGACCGGAGCTTGCCAATGATGCAATAGCGCACAAGCTGCACTGTGGGCCGAGGCTACCCGGGAGGCCCCTAGCTTGTGCTTGGGGCCAAGCCTGAACTTCATCTTTAACAACCTGGCTGCTATCTCCTCGGCGATATCTCCGCCGGTTTCCACTCTGTTCCCTCCCCATGCATATTGTGGTGCAGGCTGGCGTGTGCTGCAGGGCACCTACCTGCCTGCGGCAGTGGCTGAAGATTTACATGCCATGCAGGAGCACCAAGAGCTGCACTCAGCCATGAGCCAGCTGCAGCAGCTGTTTGAAGAGGCACGGGAGTTCAGGAACGGCTTGCTGGCCCGCGCCAGCTTGCCCATCCCCAGGCAAGGTTTGAGCGGTTGAATCGCTGAGAAGTTGGGATGTATGATGACCTTGTTACAGGCACTGAGCCTTCGCCGGAACAACCCTCGCTACAGTAACAGGCGATGCTGATGCTGCATGAAGGAGCTCTGGCATCATGCTCATCTGCAGTGCACTTCGGACTTGTGTTTTATGCTTGCATACACTTTGTGACTGTTCTGCTGCCTGCATGCAGCCAAGGAGAGCGTCGCCTAGGCTCCATTGCTGCGCACGTGGAGGAGATGGTAGCAGCGGAGGCAGAGGCTGCTAGGGAGACGTCTCTTGTGCATGCCGTACCTTGGGTTGAACGGGCCGCAGGTGAGGCAGCTCAGGAGGCTATTTGCCACTAACGTTGTCTAGTCCTGGTACCCGTCCTTGACTTCTGAATGTCCCGGCTGAACAGTCACCCACTAGGCTGCCTGGCGGCCTTCACCGCAGGCATGTTTGAGCCTCCCCCGCCAGACCAGTTTGCTGTGGCAACACCGGTGGGGCTGATGCTTAACAACCTGTCCACCTTGCTCTTCATGGCAAACTATACCGCGGTCCTGCCTCCCACCGACGCGCTGTGCATCCGCATTGGAGTGAGCAGCAGCTACACCGGGTACGGTGGTTGGTGCGGCATAGCAGCACTGCCCACTGTAGCCTCCTAACTGGGAATTCTGTCGCAGGTGCATATGTTCCCTCGTTTTCTGCATTCCGTGTTCAACTTCTGACTAAATTCATGTCTAATTCTGTTGGTGTTTCAGGCTCATTATGGCTTCGTCTGACCTTGCAGCCATCTTTGCGTCCCTGGGTATCAGCTTCTGGACGCAGCGCTCTTTCAGGGAGCCCCTGCTCTTCTCAAGCGTGGCCTGCCTGTCAGGTGATCCAGCAGGCCTGGTCTGCTGGTCCCTTTGTGGAATCCTGCCTGGTTCATGCGGCATTCATGTTCCCCTGGGGGCCTGGTTCAGTTTTCATGATCTACTCCTGGCGCCCATGCTTTGCATGCCGGCGGATGCAATTGTTGAGGGTTGATCAGGACTACCAGCACAGCTTGTGCACTGCATTGATGATTCCACCTGTCCATGCAGGCAATCTGCTGTTCGTGGCTTCCTTCCAGTGGCGCAGCCTGGCAGCTCTGCTGTTGGCACGCCTGCTGAACGGGCTGGGCAGCGCACGTACCGCTAACCGCCGGTACACAGCCGACTATGTGTCAAGAGCCAAGCGCACTATGGCAAGCGCAGGTGGGTCCAAGGTTGTAACAAGCTGGGGATGGTGATTTCGATTCGTGTATGACGCAGCGTCCCTGAATGCAATCCAGCCTTGCCGAAAGGAAAGATGAAGGAGGTGGGCCATCCTGCTGGATCAACTCATGCACGTTGCTGACAGCCACAGTGATGAGCCATTGTGCCTGCCCGTGTGGCATCCCCTGCACAGTCCACCCTGCCGGCTCATTATTACTGCCTTGTGGCGACGGTCACTGCTGCAGCTTTTGTGGGAGCGAGCAACCTGGGCATGGCACTCGGCCCGCTAATGTCGCTGCCGCTGGCATACCTGCCAGAGAAAGAAGTGGCAGGCCTTCCTGTGAACCATGTCACAGCGGTGCGTCTGCAAATCGAGACAAATGTTGACAGGGCATTGCAGGCTGCATCTGCACTGAAAGCTGGCTGGATTGTGTCCATCGCTGTGTGACGCTGCCACCTGCTGAAAAGCCGTAAATGTGTGCGCGGTTGGCTCAAAAACTGATGGTGTGTGTTGGCTGGTGTGTGTCTGTGTGTCGCAGGTTGGATGGATCATGGCTCTTGCCTGGCTCGCTTTCTTTGGTGCCACCTTGCTGTTGTTCAAAGACCCGCCTAAGAAGTGTGCAACATGACCCTCATGCATGTCCCCTTTCCTGCATCTACCTGACAGTGTACTAATATTACCCCCTTAAATGCGCTTGTGCAGGCTGCCCATTGGTTTGGCAAGAACTAGCATGCTGCTTCCAACGGATGGTGCCGACAGTGAAAGGTGCAAGGGCAGCGAGCTGATGCAGCCGCTTCTTGAGGACGGATCCAGGGCTGAGGCGACTGATGTGGAGCAACCTGCGCAGGCAGCCGAGCCAGCAGCGGTTACAGGTGCTGTCTCGAGCAGTGATGTGCTGCCGCATGCACAGCGTGCACAGCAGCAGGAAGCAGCAATGAGTCGTGACAAGCCGGCAGCCAAGGCAGCCTGGCGAGCCACCATCCCAGCCACCCTAGCGTGTACCCTGGCTCTGTTTGTGCAGAAGATGGTGCAGCAGGGCTACATGGACTCGCTGCCGATCTTCACAGAAATCCTGTACAGCTGGCACAGCTCTCAAAAAGGCCTATTCCTCGGCCTCCTTTCAGCAGCCATGGTGCCAGTCAATTTTGCAGTGGGCGCTGCCAGCGTGCGCCTCAGCGACCGCAGCATGGTGTTTGGCAGCCTGGCGGTGTGTGTGGCGGCGCTACTGGCACTCACGCTAAGCGCAGCCAGCGCCATGGCTTTTTTTGGTGGAGGGGTGCTGCTGTTTACAGCTAGCGTGGTGCTGGAAGGCACAGCCACCAGCCTGATGAGCAAGGTCATCTGGAGAGGGTTTGCGCAGGGCGTGCTCAATGCTGGTGAGCGAGCAATGCAGACGCAGCACATTGACGTATCGTGCTTGGAACCTGAAAGGCTCTTGCATGAAAGGCTGTCTCATTTGCTGTGCCGCAGGCCTTTTGAGCACTGAGGCTGGTACGCTAGGCAGGTTTGCCGGCAACTCGCTGCTCTGGGCCACGGGCAAATTGACTGGTCTGGGTGACCAGCAGCTGCCGCGCTTCGCCCACGTCCTCTTCAGCACGCTGGCGGTAGGGTGCACTGCACTCCTGCTGAATCTGGTGTTTCAGTACAAGCGATTGCAGGGATGACACTGCCTGCTTTGGACCCGTTGGGGGAGGCTGGGGAGCAAAGCAGATGGCGCAGGCCGGGGGCAGTGCGTGCCTCAGGCATGCTGCTATTGATGTTGTGATTGTTCTGTTTTTCTGATCCCAGTGCCAACAAGTAAGAAAGGCCTGTTTTTCTGTGAACTGTGACCATTACAATGCCAAATTGATGCAACAAAACATACACAACTGGCCTCCACAGGTGCAGCGCTCAAGTGCAGCAGGCAGCCAGCACTCGGAACCCTTCACCTGTGCAGATAAGGGCCACAGACCTCCTACTGGTCATGCATTAGATCCACTGCCTCTGAAGGCACGGTTTCTTCCAGCTGCTGCATCACAGCCTGCACAGCATAGTGGCACACCCACAGTCTTGAGGCTCCAGTCGAGCTATATACTGCAGGGCAGCATGCCACAGGACAGCCCTGCACAGCAGCTGCTGCTAAGAACACACGTATGGCAAGACGGGCGCAGGGCTTGCCCGTACACATGCCCCCTTTGCCTAGCAGTATCACCCTGTACCTGCAGCAGATCATCTGTGCAGCTGCCCTTGTTCGCCATGAGCTGAACCTGGAAATCAGTGCCTGCCGCGAACCAGAGAGCGAGGGCGCAATCCTGGGCGAGCTCAGCGACTGCCCCATCCGTCTGGCCGCTGTCGGCAGGAAGCTGCTCCCTGCACAAGGCTTAGCAGTGATGATTTAGCGGTGCAAATCAAACAGTAATGCTGACACATGCGAACAAAGGAAGAACGCTGTCGCACAGCAATGCAAGCGGCGCACCTGCGCTGCAGCTCTTGCTCGAGCACGCGTTGCAGCACGCGCCACACGATGCCGGCATGAGTTGCCAGGCGAGGCCACGTCAGCCTTTCCACCTGAAGCAGGCTGTGCAAAGCAGCCGCCCGTACCGACCGCCGTGGTGCTAGGCACCAGCCCAGTAGCAGCGGCATGAGGCGGCTGAAGTGAGCAGCCAGCTGGAGGCCCAGGCGTGGGAAGAGAAGTGGTGCGGCAGCCAGCCAAGCAGCGGCTCGTTCCATGTCATGTCCGCTCAGCTCCCCTTCATCCACCAGCACTGCAGGGCAGGCAGGCAGTGGGCAGGCAGCTTGGAGACGTTCATAAAAACACAAAAGGTAAGCTGAGGGTGAGCAACACGCATCCCAGAGGGCAACGAAGCACCTAAGTCTCGCATACCATCACTGCAAATGCTTGTTAGTACCGCAAGAGCCTTCAATAATGAAACAGTACAGCTATATGTCAGCACTTGGCATGCTGGAGCCAGAAGCAGGCTGCCATGTGCCCAGCTCACCTGCCATGACGTCGTGGTAAGGCTGGGAGTAGGGATTGCTGCCCTCAAGCCTGCTGACAACAGCAATGGCTGCTGCTGCCGCTGCCGGCCAGCTGACGTCGCTGCAGCCTGCCAGTGCGTGCTTTGCTGCAGCTACCACATCCAAGCCTCGGACTCTGTATCAGGAGTTAGGAGTGTGCGACTGCTTTTGGGCTGAAGCGGTACCCCCATAAACTAAAGAGGACCGTCTCAGTTGGAGCGTCTTTGAGCTGTTTCAAACATGCAAGAGCACTGCCTCGTTCTGCAAGCAGGACACAGCTGCATTGCCAGGGGAGCTCAGTGGTTCCTATAAGCCCTGTTCTCACCTCAAGTCTGATGCCTGGCCCTCCACAGCCATGTGCTGCAGCGCCCACAGCCCACACGCCTGCTCCGCCGGGAATGGGTCCTCTATGGCAGCCAACACAGCTGGCAGAGCGGCTGAGCTGACAGTGCTGAGGTGCCGCCCACTGAGGTGGCGCAGCAGCCATGCCACCTGGCCGGCTGCCATGCACCTCTCAAAGTTGCCTGGGCCTGCAAGGGAATAGCTGGGATGGCATGGTGAGCAGGCTGGAACGGTCACACGGCTCGTCTAATACAACAGCACTCTAGCTCTCTACGTTTGCCAGGGAATCAATTGACTGCGCGCAAGATGAACACATCTCAGAGGCTTTTTTTTTAGCCATCACCCACTCGCGTGCCCACCCACCAGTGTAAGGCTCCAAACGTGCCGTCTTGTGCTTGTCGTGGTCGACTTTCGCCGCCATTACCGGCCGCAGGTGCTCTAGGGCAGCAGGCGCCACAAGCACCAGAAGCTGCTGCACATCATCAGGCCGCCGAGCTGCTGTATTTACACTGCGGCTGCCACAACTAGTGGCCACTTCTCTCACTCCCAGCCCCTCTGGAGCCTGCTCCGGCCGCCCAATGAGCAGTGGCGCAAGCTTGGCAGCCAACGCCAGCAGCAGCTGTTGCGCCGCTCCCGCCACTTGATCTTGTGCCCACGGCCTCTGCAGCTGGGTATCTGCGCTGTATAATGCAGCAATGAGGGTTGTATCCCGAGGCAGGGTGGCACTAGGCCCAACATCTGCCTCCATTTCTTCGATTACAAAGCTGCCGGCAGGACCCTGCGGAAGAGGTGCGATCTCTTCTGCCGTCCTGGCCGCTATTAAGTTCTCAAGACCCAGCTCTTCGGGCCCCAAAGCCTCCACCAATCGTGTCAACAGCTGTAAATGAAACGTCGTGGCTGCCGCCCATTCCGCCGCCAGCTGAACCGCTGCGTCGATGGCCGGGGCGGGAGCATCGCTGACGTCGGCAAAGAGATTGCTCAGCTCGCCCTGTGACTGCTGCAATGAGCGTGTAAGGTCCAGCAGCATCTGAAGGTGTGCACCTGCACAGATGAATAGAGGAGCAGCACATGAAGACAGAAGGAGGGCCATCACCCTGCAGCAGGGCGACCGGCGTTCGTCGAAACACATCCATTATTGATCAACTAGGCTTTCCTTCTGCTTGCCAGCGCGCTTCTAGCTGCCGCAGCGCAACGAGGCGTTCAGCGGGACCATCGGGCAGGTCTCCCGGTGTGCAACTCATTGCTGCTCAACGTTGTCACGCTTCTGAGGCAGACAGAGATTGATGGGCCCAAAGCCAATTGGGCTCCCCGGGAGCTCCGCTGGCGCCAGCTAGCCGAGACACACAGTCTTTCGGGTCTTTTTGCGCCTTGGCCGGATTGATAGTGGTACATTTCCTTGATCGAGTGTTCTTTTCCGAGCTACGGTCAAAGGAGGTGGGTGTTTGGTAATGGAGCTTAACAACGACCCACATATGCAACATCTCTTACTGACGTCACAGTGCAGCGATCACTTGAACATGCGAATCAAGAGTTGGGTTCCTGTCAGGGTGGCCCTCCTGCAGCGTCCGCCCAACGGCCTCCAGGCGGCTGCCCTGAGACGTGGAGCAGCGCTAGCTGCTTTGGCACACTTGTGGGCGACCAAGTTCACAACAAAGCCATTTGATCACCGCTCCTGGCCCATGCAGGCCCCGTCCGACCCCTCCTGCCACCCCACCTATCATGGCGGCGCCTCCAGCTGATGCCGCGTTGGAGGCTTTCAACAAGTACGACCGCAATAACAATGGATTCATCGAAATCGAGGAGCTGAAAACTTTGGTCAAGGATCTAGGCCTGCTCAAGGGCATGCCACCCAGCGAGGCGGCCACCTGGGTGGTCACACAGTTTAAGCTTGCAGGTGAGCGCTCTTGCAACTGCCAAGATGCAACTGAGATTGAAATAACCCCCGTAATGGCTGAAAGCTCATCAGTGATGGTTGGTGGTAAAGTGGCTGAACCACCCAGCAGCGAAGTAGTAGTGGTCAGTGAAGTGGTCTCAACCTTAGATGCTGGTGTGGTATTGCAAGTTGTTTATCAAGCTCACTTGTTTGAAAGTGGCAGCCCCTGTTCTTCTATTACGCAGATAAGCGGAGCAAGGATGGCAAGCTGGACCTGGAGGAGTTTTGTCACTATTTCCAGAAGGTGCGTAGGTGGGTCACTGAGGTTGGGTGGGGTGGGATGGGCGCCTTCAGCACCTACTTGAGCATGCGCACCTCATGTTTACCTAAAATAGCAAAAGCATATCAGCTATGTTTGTACTACCTGCAACACAAGGCTAGCTCGCACTGCATTATACTGGGTCTGATATGCTGCAGGTGGCGGCACCTCGGCTGCTGGAGGCCCTCGCCGCTGAGATGCCTGCTGAGCTGGCACAGCTGAGGCGGACCTTTGCCAACTTTGCCTCCTTTGGTGCGCCCCGTGGTGCACGCACAGCTGGAATTGATGGGGTGCGCTGCCGCATATTGCACACTGGCTTTACCTGCTCACGCGGTGGCTGCTTGTGGCGATGTGTAATGGGTGGGGGCTGTCGTGGGGTTCTCAACCTTTCATTCTTGCTTCGTGAAATACTTGCTTCGTGAACAGATAGTGCTTGTAGTCATACTCATGAGCTTCATGAGACGAGTAACATACCTATCAGGCTTCACCATTGCCTCTCAAGCTTTGCCACTTCGGTTTACCCCACTGGGGCATGCCTGTCCCGTTGCCTGGGCTTCTGCTATGCAGGCTCGCTTCATCAAGCTGTGCAGGGAGACGAAACTGGTTGATACGCAGCTCACCACAACCGACGCAGATCTAATATTTGCCTCTGTCAAGGACCGCCCTGCCCGCAAGATAAGCTTTGAGCAGGTGGGCTGCAGGCAGAGGGGGGCAGGCAGGCAAGCCGGCATTCACCGCTGCAGCTCACCTCATCTCTGACCGTCTTTCTACCTTTAGTTCAATCTCTGTGCTGCAGTGGCAGACATTGACTAACCTTGTTGTAGCTGCGATCCAGCGATCAGTTCAGTAGGAAGTGCTGTGCAAGCTGGTCTCTGGTTGCAGTTCCTGGACGCTTTGGACCTGGTGGCCGCCAAGAGGGGCCAGCCGCTGACTGCTGTGGTTCGCCAAGTTGGCGGCAGCGATGGACCGGAGGTTCACGGTGTCACCGAGGGGGAGTGGGTGAAGCTGCATGACGACAAGTCCACATACACAGGTTGGTGAGGTCGTGCTGTTGTCGGTCAGGGCTGGAAACATTTTTGCTGTGCAGCATGACTTAACGGCTAAGAGAAGACTGTAGAGAAGTTGGCTTTTTGTTGAAGAGGCCAACAGAGTTGCATATGTTTGTGTAGTCTCATTGAGAATATGACGGCACCGGTACAGGCCTATTTGCCACCTCGCTTTCGCTTGCTTCAACAAGGCCTTGCTGCTGCGCCTGCAGGCTTGCATGCACGGCGGAGGTCCTTTGGCAGCGAGAACAGCCAGCAGAGCCAGGGGGGCAGCGCAGCCGGCTCCTCCCGCTGCCGCGGTGGCGCAGGCAAGGCTGGGTGCTTGCCCGCCAGCACTGCCGGCCGCACATCGGCTGCCAGCAGTGCGGGTGCCCAGCCAAACATGGCACAGGTGGGCACCTCACATCTGTGTCAACCGCGTCCTCCTGGGACTCTCGCTTCCAACCACTTGAAGTACAGCGTGATTCATACATGCAGATCCCTTTGTATATTGGTGTTATACCTGTTGTCAGGCTTCCTAGCTTTGACTGTTATGCATCGCGCAGGCCGACAGACTTTAGTTTCTACATTTTTCTGACAGACTTTACAGTCAGTCTAAACTGTAGAGTTTGGTTTCTATAATTTCCATTGCCCGTATCATCTGCAGGCTGACACCCCAGATGTGGAGAGCAGGGAAAGACTGAAAGATGCATTCCTGGCCTTTGCCTCATTCGGCCAGGGCACCTCACCTGTGCCAGCCAAGGTGCGGCACATCTGGCCATGAAAGCAAACGTTGGTGGCAGAGGAGCAGTGACTGGGTTTGCGTGATTCCCAACTACACCGATGAGATATTGTTTCTGCCTGCACCGCGTTCTGCAGGGGCATGCTGAGATGGACGGCATGCAGTTCCAGCGGCTTTGCCGGGAAAGCGGCATCCTGGATAGCAGGCAGCTGACCGCCACCGCCGCTGACCTCGCCTTTATTGCTAAAGCCAAGCCGCTGGTGGGTCCAATTTATTGCTGCACTCAATTGCTGTCTTTGCTGATGTTGAATGACAAACACAGTCCTGCACTGCAGCTCTGACCTGTGCTGCCTGCTGCCTGCCATGATTGCTCCCGTTCTCAGGGTGCTCGCAAGATTCGCTTCCGTCAATTTTTGGCTGCGGTGGAGCAGCTCGCGCATGAGAAGGGCGTGCCAAAGGGTGCGGCCTCACTTCCTCTGCATCTCACTTCTCCCTGCATTCAGAGGTGCACAAAGATGGACCACTGGCGCCCAGCGCTTGTACTGTGGTATCATGCCCTTGCCCCCAATGCTGCCATTTTATTTGTCACTCTTCCTGTGCCTGCTTGGTTGCCTGCCTCCTGCTGTAGAGGAGCTGTTTGCCCAGATCGCCAGCTGCGCCGGCCCTAGCCTCCACCGCACTGCTTCTGGACGCTCTATCGGGCAGCAGCACAGCAGTGGGCGCCGCTCCTACACGCCTGCAACACCGGTGGTTGACATTGACCCGTTGGCTGCACAGGAGTCAGGCTTGGACGCTGAAGGCTGTGCTCTCCATGCACCCGCCACAGCTGCTGTCACCGACGCTGTGGGGAAGCTGTGAGTGTCAACTTTGGCACCCTGATTGCTGCTCTGATCGTGCCTTAACTGTGGTCATTAGACGCAGCCCTAACGAGCCTTCATGCAAGAATGAGGACTGGCAAAACTTGGCATGCATGCATTGCGTAGCGCGGAGTTCTGGAGCAGAGTGCGCTGTTCACATTGCTTGCATGCCGTTCTGTCCAGGGCGCACACCCTACATGGCTGCCACGGCCCCTTGCGTACATGCGTTTTGTGTCGCCACCCTTGATATTCGCAGGTCCATTGCGACAGGCAATGTCATCAATATTACGGCTGTTGCGATGTGAGCTGCCGCTGTCATTGAGAGCTGTTCCGTCCCTCTCTATGGCTGGCTACAAGATCGGTCCCTTCTTCCTGTGACACGTTACAAATCAGGACAGTGAGATTTTGCCAAGTAACACAGTGCTTGCCAATTGACAGCCTTTGCAACAAAGTTACGCCCGCAATTTGGGTGATCTGTAGTGCTGCAGGCTGGCAGCCAGGTCTGAGTACTGCTATTTTATAACTTTTGACTGCGGGCATATTGGCCTACTCAACTCGAGCTCACACGATTCTGTATGCCGCTGCAGTCTGGCTGAGGTCATTCACATGACCGCCAGGTTGCGTGAGTGAAAATTGGACCGCCCCTGTGACAGGTGTACTAACGCAGACCCCTGTAACCCCCAGAGACAGAAACTGCCATTGTGAGCCTCAAGACATTCGACCAGCTTCAAGAGGAAGCGTAACCCTTCCATTTCATCCAAGGCTCATGATTTAGAGCTACAGATATTGAGGACTAGCGCTGAAATATTGCAGCTGCCACGGCAGGCGTAAGGTATGCTTTAGATTGTCAGTCCACGTGCATTAAAGAATGAACGGAGAGCAAGCGTGATAAACGTCAGCAGGAGTGATGAGCAAATTAGCGCAAAAACAATGGATAAGCTGGTTGGTGCGCCAACTCAGACAGACGCCTGATGCTGGGCTGCCTGCCGGCCACACAGCCCCGCCCTGCTAGCCACACATGTTCTGCCAGGCGCGGGCTTCTTCCCAAACAACTGGTAGTTGCCAGCGGACGTGCAGTAACCATAGATGGCCAATATATGGGCTGCGATCCAGGACTTTGTAGTCCAAACCAGCCAGCCAGCCAGCACCATAACCACCTGAGTGTCCGTCCCTGGCTGGCAAGCTAGGTTGCTGCCCAGCCAGCCCACCAGCCAGGCATAGAAGCACCTACTGGGGTGGCTCGTGTTGACTTGCCAAAATTGTGAAGTCCAAGTTCAGGATGGCTGAGGGGAGGGGTTGAGCTTTCAAAACAATGTACTTAGATGTCCAGTTCCTCCAGCGCCAGGCGGCTGCCATGCCGCTCAATCAGTTCCCGCCGCGGTGCCACCTTATCGCCCATCAGCATCGCAAATACGTGGCTGGCCTCAGCTGCAGGGCGAAATGGGTATAAAGAGAGAATATGACAGCAGAGCAGGACAGGAGTTGGGCAAAGAGGGAGTTGGGTAGCGTTGCGAATGCGGTGAGCTGGGTGTTTCCCATATTCAATTATTGCCATGGCCCCAGCAACATGTAGGGAAACCACCCCAACAATACTGAAAGATAATGCAGGCAGCAGAAAAACCTGCAACATGTCTTCAAACCCCACCTGCATCCTCCACCGTAAGCTTGCGCAGTGTGCGGGTCTCTGGATTGAGGGTGGTGGACCACAGCTGCTCAGGCATCATCTCACCCAGCCCCTTCAGAGAAACAAAAAAACGGTAGGTTGCACATCGAGAGGCTTTGAGCTGATTACCATAAGCAGAAAGAGCAGGCCCAGCCAGGATCGCGGCATTGGCGAAATAGGCGGTTTCAGGGCTATGACAGCCCTCACGCTGCCTGCACTGGGGCAAATCCAAATCCACCGACCCGCTTCTTCCAACACCCCCCCATAGCCCACTGTCAGATTGAAGCACAGACGCCACCCCTTTCCCCCATCAACTCATCCCACAGCCACCTTGAAGCGCTGTATGTGGTAGCTGCCTGGCGACAGCCCAGCGGTGGCCGCCTTGAGCTCCTCCTCAGTGTAGCAGTACTGCGAGCGGCGCCCCTGCTCCAGCTTGTACAGTGGCGGTACACCCACGTACACGTGGCCCTGCAGCGGGACAATTGGCAGCGGAGCAGGACATCGTTGAGCAAGCGGGCACAACTGGCGCTGCGGCCAATGCCAGCCAGACTTTTTGCTGGTGCTGGGCGTGGCTGCACTGACCTGTTCAAACAGGGCGCGCTGGTATCTGAAGAGGAAAGTGAGCAGCAGAGTGCGGATGTGGGCACCATCCACGTCAGCATCGGTGAGGATGATGATCTGCAGCTGGCACAGGTCAGCGTCAGGTCAGCTGAGCAATGCAGAAAGATATGGACAGTGCAGCAGGGTTGGGTGCCTGGTGGATGAGAGGATGGTCCAAGGTTGCCCGGCTGTTCTCTGAGGGCGGAAGAGCCCTGGTACAAAACGGACACCCAGCACCGCTACACCTCAGCCACCACACGTGCATCTTGCAGCCCAGTCCCAGAAAACACAGGTGCAATTATGCCATGCACCGCTGGTGCACTGTCGTGACATCCTTGCCTCACAAGGTGTACTGCCTGCAGCAGCGTACTGCCAGTGTACAGCCTGCGCCACGGCGTACTGCCAGCTCACCTTGCCGTACCGCAAGCTGCCCAGCTCCTCTCCCTTGAGGCCCAGCCCCAGCCCCACAATCAGGTTGCTGATCTCGTTGTTCTTGTACAGCTTGCTGTCGTCCTGCAGTGCAGAAGGCGGCACGAAGCAGTACAGAAGCTCAGATGGCACGTGGTGAGGCAGTGAATCGTCTGCGCTGTACCGTTCGGGGGAGTTACATAATAATGTGCAACAGATGCTTGCACCGTAACTGCTGCCTGCTGGCCACCGACGACTCCAACTCAATAGCCTGCCATCATGCCTTGCCTGCTTCTCCACGTTCAGTATCTTGCCCCGCAAAGGCAGCACAGCCTGAAAACGCCGGTCCCTTGCCTGCTTGGTGCTGCCACCTGCAACACCGTGGCACATCAGCAGTGAAGCAGGGACCGCCCGGTGTCGCTAGTTTGTTTATCGTCAAGGTATCTGCACACTACCAACCCGTCACCCACACACCTGCCGAGTCTCCTTCAACCAGAAAGATCTCTGTCTCTGCCTTGTTGGTAGATGAGCAGTCAGCCAACTTGCCCGGCAGGGTAGATTTGGTGAGTACGCTCTTGCGCCGCACTAGCTCTCGCGCCTTCTTGGCCGCCTCAGCTGCCTTGAAGGCCTGCAGGAAGTTTGGGTGAGGTGACAGCTGTGGTGGGTTCACTGTACGCTGCAAAGAACTGGTGATCAATTGTGGCAGGGCAAGCCTGATAGACTCTGATAGGCCCATATCGTCTTAAAGGGGCATCACTGACCAGACCAGCCCCCAAGAAATTTAGCAGTATGGACAGGTGCACAGCAGGCATACCTGCAGGGCCTTGCCCAGTACCATGTTTAGGGTAGACGGCTCCATCTCAAAAGCTTCGCTCACTTCTGCAGCAGGCAAAGCAGGCAAGATGGCCAACAATGCGGCAGGCCCCATGTAGTATGTTGTGGCCAGCACCCCGGATGTACAGCAGGTATTGGAGCTGCAGGTCAACCTCACAACAAGGCAACACATATAAAAGCTCACACACTGTGCAATGCGGTCAACACAAATACACTGCCCTTCCTTTCCCTCCTACCCGAGTTCACCACCCCCTCCACAATTTTCCGGACTTCCGGATTGCCTAGCCTCGTCTTGGTCTGCCCCTCAAACTCTGGGTTCGGCACCTGGTGGAGGACAGCATGTCATGCACCGCATGCATAGCTCACGTTAGCGAAGTGATTGGGCACCCCACACAGTCAGCAAGTGCAAACAAGACACGTACGGCACATGCGATGCCAACCAACAGCGTCGGCTTCAGCTTCCCTATACAAGCAGCTCGCACACAGAGCACATGCCCACTGGAACCATGCGAATGTCACAGTGTAGGTGTGCTTTGGTGCAGTCACGCTGCTTCCTTCCTGGCGTCACTCTTGCACTTGGCCAACCTCAGCTGCACCCTTTGCCTCACCTTGACTGACACTACCGCCCCTAGCCCCTCGCGAATGTACTCCCCGGCCAAGTTGGAGTCCCCCTCTTTCAGAATCTTGGACTTGCGAGCGATGTTGTTCACTGCAGCATACATGCAGGGGCTGAGGCAAATGTGGCAGAAGGCCAAAGAGCCAGGCGCTCATTACAGGATCAGAGCAATGCTGAAGGGGCAGGCGGCAGGAGGTGCAAAACAAAAGAGTGCGAGGTTTGAAAGCAGTGGGTAAGCGAAGAAAGCTTAAAAAGCCTAACAAGATCCAGGGATGGCAAGGTCAGCACCAGGGGAAGCAAGAAGAGGTTGGTTTCTGCACCAGCTCACTAGTTGGCATCAGCCATAAATTCTGACAAACCTAGGAACATGCACCACCTCAACCTCAATAACCTGCCCGGCACGTTTACCCGTGGCACACAGAGCCGGGCGCACACAGGACCCACCTGTGCGTGTAAGCGCTGCCTTGGTGCCATCTATGTGTGTGCCGCCATCTATCGTTTTGATGCTGTTCACAAAACCGATGATTGTGTCGCTGCAGAAGGGCACGGGATTGGGTCCTGATGTGCTTTTGCGTGAGCGCATGGAGGGGGTAGGTGAGATAGGGCAGTCAGAAAAATGTGCGAGTTAGGCAGGGCACCGCACGAAGACAGGCAAACAAAGAAAAATAAACGCTAATCCAAGCTGCTTCTGTGGTGCCAGGGCAAGTGCGGTAAGCAAACACTTTGCATGTTGGCAAGCGGAAGGTGGTTGGGGGATTTGTCAATGGCGCGGCGCTGGAGGAGTGGTGGAACAGCTACGCTGGCACGTGGAGAAGGTGGATTGGGGTTGCTAGGGGAAGTGGGTGTGGCTGGCTAGCAGAAAGAGGGCGGCCCCTGGGCGCACCTGAAAGCATCGCTGCACCACTGCATGGCGATATCTACGGTGTATCCATCCACCTGCAACACACACATAGCAAAACAGCATTACAATCAGGCTGGCAGCCTTGGTTGCTGCAAATACTAGTAATGCAATGTTTGCAAATAGGTGCAGCATGCTCCCGAGCACGCTTTGCATCGCTCACCATGCTGACAGGCAATCAGCAGCATGCATCCTTCTGAGCGCTGGATAATGCTGGATAGCAGCAGCAGCAGCTGCGGGAGCAGGCACCAGCACAGCAGCACCATGGTTGTGGTTGGGCCTGTTCACCTTCTTGCTGAAGAAGAAGGGCTCATGGATGGGTTCTTTGTCGCGATTCAAGAACCGCACGTATTCTGCAAGCCCACCAGAGTAGTGAAACACTTCCCACTCTTCCCCTGCTGCCGATGCGGCGCCGTTGCCGTTGCTGCTGACTTTACTGCTGCTGCTGCTGCTGCCATTATTGCTGCTGCTGCCCTTCCCAGCTGCCCCCAACTTGCTGAGTTCTAGTGTCCGAAAGTAGATAGTGGCCCTGCTATTGAGGAAAGCGAGCTCCCGCAGCCGTGAACGAATTGTGTCAGGGTCAAAGGTGGCACTGCGGACATGGGCAGCAGTGGCAGGTGAGAGAGGATTGTGAGACATGGCTGGCTGAGACATGGCTGGTTGAGAGGAAAGGAACTGGGTGCAATGCAGTGGGGGATCATGCGCAGCATTGCATGCCTGTCGCAAACGCGCCTGCAATTTGGGCAATTATGCAGCACAGAGCAGTGCCACGATGGTGCGGCTTGGTTAATCGAGCGAACCGATGCTACGCGAATGTGATGCACATATGGACAAGCGCGCCACCAACGTGCCATAATAAATAACCTGACAGGAGAGACCAGCAGGAGCACCGCATGGACGCTAGCAGCATCATGCCCCCTTACGTTTTGCTGAAGATGGTTTCATCATAGACGAAACGCACACGTGTGCCACTTGTGGGAGCCCCCGCCTCTGCCGCCTGCTCCTGCAGGGACGTCTGTGCTGCGCCCCGACTGAACTGCTGGGTGTACTGCTGCTTACCGCGCCAAACGGTAACCTCAAGCTCCCGTGACAGCGCATTCACCACTGCAGCACGTCATGAGTGGCAACTGGTTGACAGCTGTTCAGCGCCAAAGGGTTTCAACACTCCGGGTTAATTGCCACGCTCAGCAACGGTACGGATAAACAACTACCCAGCGGACAGTGATTGCACGAGAATAGGGATCATAGAACTTGAATCACAGATCTATCCATCCCTAGTGCAAGCGCGCACTCACCGGACACGCCCACACCATGCAGGCCACCCGACACGCTGTAACCGCTTGAGTCCCCACCAAACTTTCCACCCGCATGCAGAACAGTCAGCACTGTCTCCAGCGCTGACTTTCCAGTGGCTGGGTGGATGTCAGTGGGGATGCCCCTGCAATGCAATTTAGGTAAGGAACAGCGGAGTGAAGGCAACCTACAAAGGGGGCCCCAGCAAGGTAAGCTTGAGAGCAGCACAGAACAGGGCAGAGATGAAGCGCCAGGATTTGTGGCCAACCTGTTCCCTGTGTAGCTAATTAAAAAGCAATTGTCCTTTTGAATGGCAGGCTTGCCATCAGTCAGGCCTGCTGGCAAGCAGGTCTACAGGCAGGCAGGCATTCTCGTGCAGCAACCCCACCTGCCGTTGTCACTGATGGTGACCCAGCCAGTGGCTAGATCCAGCTCCACATGCACCTCTGCAGGCCGCAAGCGGGTGCAACTAACTCGATCGCAGTGGCAAAGAAGAACAGCAGCCACTGCCGGCTCATGAGCCACTGAACTCACCGCTGCCTACGCAGCACAGTCCAACACGGCACAGACTGACCCAAATTCACGACTAGCCTCGCTCAGCAGCGCAGCATGGCAGCCGTAGGTGCAGCAGCAGTCAGAGCCGGCAAGAACCTGGCAGTTCAACCCCTGGCATCCTTATCCAGCACCTCGTGACAGAGCCGGGCGGCTGCCTAGCACAATGCAATCAAGTCCCGCCAACCGCCCAGCACCCACCTGAGGCAAAGCCTGCCTGCACTTCATCTATCGCGTTGTCCAGGATTTCGTAGACAAGGTGGTGCAGGCCGCGCTGCCCTGTGCTGCCAATGTACATGCCTGGGCGCTTGCGCACCGGCTCCAGGCCTTGAAGCACCTGCAGACAATCTCAATTGTGATTAACAAATGCAGAAGCAGAAGTCGTGGGAAAGCAGCGGTATCCTGTTGTGGTGATGCAGGTGGACGATTCACCCAGCTTGCCAGGGGTGTGCATGCGTGAGCTCATTGCGCAATTTGACTCGCAGAAGCAGCGATCCCACATTGCTGGATGGTTGGGCTGGTACTACAGGTGTGCCAGGCAAGCAATCTGTTACATAGTCTGTTAAATCAAGCAGTGCGCATGAAGACGGGCCCAGAGCAGGCTGGAGAATTGGTCATCTGCACAGCTTACCTGGATCTGCTGCGCACCATATAAGGTGCCCGGCTGTGCAGCCTCTGCTGCGTCCGCCATTGCTGCCTGCACGGCAGCAGCCGTCAACAGGCGGCGCCGCTGCTGCTGCTGCTCGCTCCCCGCAGCCGCCAGCTGACTCCCTCGCAGAGCATGCAGTCTTGAGCTGCTGCCAGCCTGGGCGTTGCTGCTTGCTGTGCTGCAAACAGCTGCGCCCGGAACAGTGCAATGCACGCTGGCCAGCAAACGGGCGCCCGCCAGCAGTTGTCGAGCTGCAAAGCGCCTCATTACTATGTTGCTATGCAACGAAGACTGCTGAGCTTGCATGCTACAGCCTTGAAAGGGCTGGCCGCGGTTTCAGACGACAGCAGTCATGCAGCAGAGAGGGATCAACGGATGCCGAAAAGATGGAAGTGAAGGATGCAAGGAATGCAGCACGGGACCACACTCTGACCTGGTGCCAGCCAGCAGTCTTGAACTGGCCAGGAGCAAGTTTTTAGCGTCGATCACTTTCGTCGTGTCAGACATTTGTTGCAACAAAGCCAGTCAAAATCTTCCAAAGACAGGCGTGTGCAAGTCGGCCGAAAAACCTCAACCTTTCTCCAAGGCTTTACAAGTGACTCTAACAGTCTCGGCAGCCAAACACGAGCCGAGCGCAATACTGAGACATCAGCAAGGCAGGCCAGCGCCAAGGCCGCGCGCTGCTCCTGAGCATGTCGGGAAGCAAGCGACCTCTTGGAGAGAGACGCAAGAAAGGCGGCATCCGCTGGTGCGCTCGCTGCGGAGATGGGGCGCTGCCGTTGCCGTCACGCTGCGCCGGCGGCACCAGGGCCGCACCCGCCTTTGCTGACCCCTTGCTGGCAAAGGAAGAAGTTTTTTCGTCGATTGAAAGGAGTTTGGTGTATCTAAGACAGATATGTTCGTTGCGCATTATGCAGGGATGAGGAAAACTTGGAGGAGAATGAGAAGATAAAGAAGGCGCTCAACCCACGCAAAATAAGTGAGGAAAAGCGACAACATCCTCACAACTGCTTGCTTTATCCCGACTGCAATCGAGCCAATGCGCCCCCCCCCCTTTCCACCC
>JAAMXP010000446.1:1162-31729 GCA_019693395.1 Ettlia oleoabundans
GGACTGTTTAATTCCCCTGTATCTCCTCTGCTCCTGTCTGCAGTGGTGATGCGCGGCTACTGCCAAGGTGAGGGCTACCGCGTGGGCTTTGGGGAGTGCCGGGGCAGGGTGATGCCCGCCCTGTCGCTGGCCTGATGTACACAGTGCACAACGCCGCCCTGCGGCTGGTCCTGCAGCACTTCCGCTGACACTCATGGCCGCTGTGTTGTAAGGTTGGAACCAATACTCTATTTACAAGCACATGTACATGCAACTGTGAGCTGTGATTTCTTTACTGGTTAGCAGCAGCACACTTTGGCCACTGATCGACAAACAGTTAGAAGAACAGCTGTAATCATCCGTCAGTGCTTGAGCTGGATGTAATGCGGTCACTTGGTGATACACGGGGTGGTGCGGCGCATGGCAGCTGCCGCACATGTCAAGGGCTGCATGTTGTAGCTGCCATCAGGCGAGCTTGGAGCTGGCAAGCCCACAACCGCTGTAGGCAGTGGCTGGCTAGCTGCTGGCTAGCTGCACACACAGGTGCTGCTTGTTTCTGCTGCATGCTGCTGCTCCACATGGGCCACCAGCTGCACCGGGTCGCTAAACTCCCGGCCACAGTGAGGGCAGCGCTCCAGCAGTCCACTTCCTCGGCCTGCTGCAGGCACAGAACCCCGCTGCTGCTGCTGCTGCTGCATGTCGATCGCGCCGCTGCTCCAGCCTGCTGCATGGACCGACTCTGCGTGTTCTATCAGCTGCCGCACGGTTGCAAAGCGTGCGCCGCACTGCTGGCACAGCTCGGGGCCGGTGGGAACAGCGGCAGGACCCCGCAGGGTGCTACGAGCGGGGCTGCCGGCAATGGTGAGATCCACCACATCTGCGGGCGCTTGCGCTGCCCCTGGGCCATCTCGCCGCTTCTGGTGCTGCTGCTGCTGCCGGTACTGCTGCAGCTGAGACTGGATGGCATCCCTCGTCTTGGCCGCCACGCCACCCGTTGGGGGCCGCTGGCTTTGCTGAGGTGGCGTGGGCCGTGGCTGCTGGCGCGCTGCTTCACTGCTGCTCTTTGCTACCGCTGGCGCTGCAGAACCGCTGCTTGTGCCAGCCACACTGAACATGCGGCGCCAGCTCAGCGGCAGGCTGAGGCGACTCTGCGCTGCGCTGGTGGCTACCACTCTGCGTCCGGGGCACTTGTGGTCTGAGGGGAGGCGGTGCTTGAGGCAGACTGTGACGCCACAGTCCCGGCAGATGTAGGAGTTGACCGAGGTTAGGCGCTCCTTGCAACTGCTCACAGGACAGCGCTGCTTGCGGTGCACGCGGTCGTAGTTGGAGGGGTCGCAGTCGGTGCGGGTGTGCCTGCGCTTGAGTGATAGGGACGCGACCACACGAGGTGGAGGTTAGCGCTGCTGTTGAACACCAAGAGATGTCGGTAAGCCGTGTGCAGTCAGGGCAGGCTGTGCTGGGCAGTAAAACCGATGGCATGGCAAGCTTCTGGCGGGGTGTCACTCTGAAGCGGTAGCGGAAGTAGTTGTTGTGCTCCAGGTGCCCTCACCGATCAAACGCCAGCTCCACGTCCTGCCCTGGTGGGCATATAACGGCTTTGGCGCACAGAGGGCAGACAAGAACCGTATCCTCGTCCTGGTTGCAAGGGCACACTCTGTGCTCAAGGCAGTAAACCTTGCGGCAGCGCGAACAGCGGAACGGCAGGAAGTCCAACTGGTTGCAGCCTTCGTGGGCGCAGTGCCGGCCAATGCTCATCAAGTCAGCGTCTGAAGCCGCCATGTTTGGCCCGATGGCGGCCAGACCAAGTCTGTGGGGAGCACAAAGTTTGGTGGGATGTCTGCGTAAGCACGGCGGCCAGATCAGGTCTGCTGCCAACGCAAGGGCGATCTGTCTGCGCGAAGATTTTGCCGATGGCCTCACTCATGCAGAGAGAGAAATGAGAAGTGCACAGCTGGCTTTGCGTGGCTCATTTAGAAGGCCATCAGAAGTGTCTGATCGCGGCTCACGTCATCGCTGTGTGTTCATTACGTTAGACGGACGTCCATTCAGGCGGTTTGCACCGGGCGAGCGAAAACCGCAACCTCGATATGCAAGCAATAGCCTTCAGGCACGCTGGGGCGTACAATGCATCCATTAGACATTTGGCACCTGCATTATGGCAGGCGCACGGAATGGGTTATGCTACAGGTGAGAAGAGCGAGCCGCACCGGCACCAACACTCTTCTCCTTTTCAGTGGCTGCCCCTAATGTAGGACGGCCAATGTTGATGCAATGCGTCTCTGCACGGCCGTGCGACTGTTCTGAGTAGTCACTTTTATTCAAGAACCCTTCCAGCCTGTTCTTGTCGCTGTGCCTGGTCATGCCGACCTTAGCTGATTGTTCAGTCCAGTGCAAACATTGCTCGCCTGTGGGCCTTCTATTGCCCTTACGCAGGGGCGGCCAAGGTTTTTGAGCTGCAGTCAAATGCAGAGTATGACGCGGCCTTAAAAGACTTGAGCACTACCAAGGGAGCTGCCTTGTTTGATTTCACCGCCAAGTGGTGCGGCCCCTGCAAAATGATTGCGCCTGTGTTCGAGTCCCTGGCAGCAGAGTTTCCAAATGTCAAATTTTACAAGGTCGACATTGACAATCAGGTGTGACACAGGAGTGACCCGGTTGTCGAGGCTGGCTTGACCATGCGTGTGGCATGTAGTTGCAAAGCCTGGCATACAACCAGACAGTGTGATACCTGAATGCACCATTTCTTGCGTGCAGAGTGTTGATAGGGCAGTCTTGGAGAACTCAGGTGTGTGCTGGTGATGACTGCTGGTACTTTTTCCAATGTTGACAGCCTGCACCACCTGCCCGACTCCTATAGTTAGACCATACACTCGGCATTTGGGCCACGCTCTCCTCAGGATTACTGACAAGCGTTCCCCTATGCATTGCCATGGCTGACTGCAGTTGCGGCAGTACCAACATTTGTTGGGTACCAAGGCTCAGACCGTGTCGGTGCCTTTAGCGGCGCAGGCAAGTGGGCTTTCTCTTTGAAACACAAACCTGCGGCTGCAGCAAGTCAAGTGCACAAGCCGCTGCCCGTTTTTGCTTGAACACCAGGGAAAACAGTGGCAGCTTTAAATCAAAGCCCCGACCTGCATGCCCTGCTTGTCACTGCCAGCCAGTGGTTCTTCATGTTGCAGACAAGGCCATGCTGCGGCAGATGGCAGTCAGGTTGTCAAACCAGGGCTCCTCGTGACGTCAGCATGATATGAGGTCAGCATGATGAACAAAGCAGCCCGCAACAGCCGTCACTAGTTGCAGCATCAGCAGCAGGGCCCCAACCAAGTGCGCGCATTCACGCGCCGCACTTTGGCCTGCCAAAGACCCAGTAACTGCCGCCAGCCGCAGCGCCCGAGACATTGCCGAGCAGCCTCCGCCCCATGTATTATACCAGCTCAGCCGCCTGCCTGCCCACCCACACTCCCACGATGCTCTTTCTGCTACTACTTCTCGACCCAGTGCTGCTCCATAATGTTGCTCCATATTGGTTCGTTTTGTTGCTTTGCCCTGTTGTTGTAATGGCATGCCTGCCTCTGAACGCATCCGGCCTACAATGGCTGTCCCAGCTGAGGGAATGAGTAAATAAAGATTTCAAGTTACAGTCGGGAGGCACGGCTGCGACATATCACACTGATGCTGCCGCTGTGCACCCGCGGTGCTCCAACTGCTGGCTGATGGGCACTGTAGCACCTCTCAAATCTCCTGAACGTGCAGACCTGCAGCATAGAAACCATGAGGATGGGAGGACAGCATCAGATATGCTGCGACTGGTTACAACAACATCCCACCTCTTCACAGCTGCATAACATTTACCAGCTGCATATGGTTTACACTGTTGGTAACCAGGGCCAGGTTTGAGGCACTGCATTTTGGTCGAAATGCCCAGCCGCACGGCACCGCCAGTGACGAGCACGACTTATGCGCCTGCTGTCGCCCTAGGATTGGGCTGGCAAAGCCCGCGCTTTTTCTACCCATGTTGCCTGCTCATGCCGGTTCTCACCAGGGGGCAGCGACTGTTTGAGCTTGTCGGCCTTGTCCGCATCGGCGACACACAGGGTGTAGAGGTACCGCGAGCAGCGGACCTTGAACTTGGTCACCTCGCCGCTCTTCTTGATCTTCACGGACCGCGCATCCTTCCGTCGGGCGGTGAGGAGGAATTTCTTGATCTCCTCAATCTTCTTGGGCTGCACAGCATGGGCGGCCGGCCGGATGGCGGCTAAGACCCCGCTGCGTAACCCACAAAGTCGCATACCCACGCATAACCCTACCGCACTACACATAGACGCCTGCAGGGCCCGGGAGCTGCCTCCGCACGATGCCATGCAAGAAGGGCCCACTCTTGGCGCACCATTGTGTCACGATTATGCCCAACCCAGCACAGGTCCAAGGGGAGAGGCTCAGGTAGGCGTTTCCGTCTGTTTTAGGGGCGGCCTCCTCTGGAAAGACCCGGGACTGGAGCATTGGCAATTTGTGCCGCTCCGGCAAACCCAGGGCTCGATTAGGCAAGTACAAGTCGGATGTTATGTTCTGGTGCCCTACAGGAGTGCGCTGCGCTCTCCACAGCCAGGCAGCCTTTTGACAAGCTGGCCTAGCCCACATGGACAGCCTCTTGCTTCAAACACTTTTCAGCAAACTCAAGCAACTGCAGCAGATCAGTGCAATGTCAGCCGCAGCAGCAGGACTGTCCCGAGTCGCAGCAGGCGCCGGCGCAGCGCCGGTAGCGGCGGGCGCCGGCGGTGTACAGCGTGGTGTTCGCGCCGCTGTGACAGCCGTTACCACGGCTGGGAGCAGCAACATGTCAACCGCACTGTCAAGTCAGCAGCAGCAGCAGCACCTTCACCACCATCATCATTATCATCATCACCAGCAGCAGCAGCAGCAGCAGCACCTTCACCACCATCATCATTATCATCATCACCAGCAGCAGCAGCAGCCATTCTCCATGCAGTTCATGGCAGCACCACAGCGGCAGTGGCGGGCACCCAGGAGGCACCACCAGCCCCCGCAGGCGGCTGTGACGGGAGCAGCAGCACTGGCATCAGCCATGGGAGGGCCACATTATGTAGGCAGCGGGACGCCACGCAGGTGCCTCTACTGCTGCAGGATGAGCACATTGACACACAAGACTTTGATGCACTTGGCTTGGAATTCTTCTGGCAAGGCTTGTGCAAGACCTGACCCCAGTAGAATGCCTACCATGCCCGCATGCTCACCAGTAGCTACCCTGCGTGCTGCAGGCCACCGGGGCAGTTTGTGCAGCAGCGCCTCTATGCATCTGCACAAGCAGCGCAGCTGGCGGCACAGGAGGGGGAGGAGGAAGCGGCTGTGGCTGCCGGCTCTCTTCTCGAGTTTGAGCGGGGCAAGGAGTACCTGCTGGGTCGTGCTGTGAAGAAGATGGGCCAGGGCTGGCAGGTGGAGACGGCGAGGTGCGGGCGCATGCACGTATGCCCCTGCTCTCCCTTTTTGTTATGGACCTGGCACAGTCCGAGATTCCTACCCTCATCCGCCCCTTTGCCGCTGTGCATGGCTTCCTGATTCCCATTCATTCACACAAAAAGTTATGCTCTGATTGTTGAGGTTCCCCTTTTTGCTGGTGTCTCATGAGTGTGCAGCGGCACCCTCTACTCAGTTCGGGCGGCAGACATCAAGTACGTGCTGCCCGGCGGTGCGGCGCGCTCCGCTGCCGACCTGGCCGCGGTTGAGGCGGCGGCAACTGCTGAGCTGGCACGGGATGAGGGGCTGCTGCTGCTGGCATGGGAAGTGGCCGCACCATCTGGGGAAGGTAGGAGCAAGCCGCTCCTGCTGACTTTACCATAGCGGCAACTGAGGGGAACTCGCCTGATGCTCCTGCTCCTGCAGCTGCTGGCACACCCCGCCCGAGCTGCAAGATATAGACAGGCTGCCAGCGCTGCTGCCATACTTGAGCAGCGGCGGGTCTCACGCTGCAGCTTTGTCCAGCCGCTTCTCCCACACCACACCATACCACACCACGCCATCCATCCCACCCCTCTCTCTTGGCGAGTGCTAACGTACTTGGTCATGGCGGGTGCTGGATCCCGGCTGCCTTTGTTTCCCGCCCCGCAGGAACCGCCCCCATCTTCACAGTGCCAGAGATGGCGGACTTTCTGTTCAGCCGCAGCGACCCCACCAGCTGTGCCACCGCGCTGCGCCTGCTGCGGAACGACAGGCTGTACTTCAGGCAGGCACGTACCGTCATTGCATGGACATTAATGCTGGCAGGTCTACCTGTACTGCGTATTGGGATTGCCGCACTTTGCGCACCCTGCCAGTGCGGAGGCAGTTGCTCCAAGTCCTATGCCGGCAGCTGGCCCCCTGTCCTATGGTGCCACAAACTCGCTGGGTGCATCAGTGGCTCCTGCTCAGCGTGGTGTGGCTGCTACGCCTCTCTGTGCAGGTGGGGCGCAACCCGCCCATGTTCAGTCCGCGTACAGCCAGCCAGGTTGAAAGCCTGCAGACCAGCCTGCGCCTGCAGCAAGAGGTGTGGAGGCTGCTGGCATGGGCTTGATTGGGTTGAGCTGGTTACCTTCTTGCCTGCCTGCCTGCCTGCCTGCCTGCCGCGCTGCAATTCAGCTCCAGCGTCTACTGCTTGTCCCGTCCTGTACCACACCCCACTAACCCTGGCCAAGCATTGACAGAGGCAGACGCGATGTAGCCTTGCAATATATTGCTCGCTCTCCGCCATTGCACACTCACCTGTAACTGGCGCAGGCCGAGGCGGAGTGGGCTGGGTTCTTGGCCGAGGTGCAGCGAGCTCAGAGGCAGCCCCGCAGCAGCAAGCCTGGGGAGGTGGCATGGCGGGCGGGGCCGCACGCCGCGCGCTTGGCTGCTGTGGAGGGTCTGGCTGTGGGCACGCTGCCGCTGTCCGGGCCTGAGCGCTCGCTGGCTGCCAAGACTCTGGTGGACCTGGGCAAGACACCCTCCACTCAGGTGGGTATGTGGGTAGGTAACGAGATGTCCAACATGTGCCAGGGAGGCAAAGGGGTGGTCAAAAGGCAACCAGCAGCCCCACGAGGGCAAGGCGAGGAGGGGCAGGTCGTGGTGAGCAGTGAAGAATCTTGTAACATTCTTAGTATGGCAGCGGGATTGCATTCGCTAGTGCGCTGCATGGTGCGCCTTTGCCTTAACATTGGCCCCCGCGCCCACACTGTTTTACGTCGTCCTTGCGCCCCGCATCCACCCAGCTATCAACCCTCACCCACCATTCCCAGCCGGTTGCCACTTGTGGTTGCAGGAGGCTGCGGAGTTGCTTCAGTCTGTGGGCTGGTGGCCGCCACACTTGCAGCTGGGCCTGCTGACAGCGGGCATCAGCGACATATTTTCGGCTGAGCTGGAGGTGGGTGGGTGGTTGTAGCTCGTGATTGTGACCGTGGGTGGGTTTGCATTTGGGTGTGGGTTGGAGTGGGAGTAGGAGTAGGGGTAGGGCAGGGTAGGGGTAAGCTGGGAGATGTGTGTGCTCGTGCGTGCAAGTATGCTTGTTTTTGCGCTCATCACTGCATTCTCATAACGTTGTTAGGTGTGTGAGCTTCAGGCTGCCAGTCAACCCACTTCCGCACTCCGGCATCCCAACCCTGCACGTCCCTCCCCTCCCCACCGCTTGGGGGCCAACTTCTTTCTCACCTCCGCGCAGGCTGTTGCGCAAGCGCTGCTAGGATCCCCACCATCCGACCCCGATGCCGCTTGCCGCCGTGACTTTACCTCTGCTGCGCATGCGGTGCTCACTATTGACGACGCCTCCACCACAGAGATAGACGACGGGCTGTCGCTGGAGCGCTTCACCGATGGGGGCTTCAAGGCGGGTGCTGGCTGGGCTGGGCTTGCTGGCTGATTGCGCAGCTGCGCCTGCTGTCCTCAGTTGGGTGAATGAGTACGGGTTGAGGGCTGCCTGTGCCGTGGTTGCCCCTCGCACGAATCTGCTGTGCTGGTGCGCTGCCGAGGCCTTGGTACAACTCTGCCACACCACTGTCCTCGTCAAAATAATTCACCCTCAACCACATGGACTGCTGTGCGCCGCAGGTGTGGGTGCACATTGCCGACCCCTCCCGCTGGGTGGCCCCCGGCTCCCCGCTGGCCGTTGAGGCGCGGCGGCGCACCAAGAGCCTGTACCTGCCCACAGGCATGGTGCCCATGTTCCCGAAGTGCCTAGCCGAGGGGCCGTTCAGGTGCTATCCTGTGCTACGCTGTGCTGTAAAGTGATATGTTTGTTTTTGCTAGGGTGAATTCTACAATGTGCTCTGCTGTGCTGTGCTGTGCTGTGCTGTGCTGTGCTGTGCTGTGCTGTGCTGTGCTGTGCTGTTCCATTTCGTTGTACCCGCGGAGCCCCCGGTGGCACATCACTGCCCCCTTTTGCCAGATTTGCTTGCTTCCCCAGGCTGCTCCCTCGCTTTGGCGGGACCGTACGGCCTAGTGCTGTGCCATGCTTCTCCATCAACATCCCAACCTGCACGCTCCGGTTCCCCGTTCTCCCGTTCGTTGCCACCCTCTCCTGCTGCTTCGCCTTTTCCGGTTGCCAACACTGTGGCTCCCTGCTGCCACCCGGTCCCTTGCGTTCCCCGCAGCCTGCGACAGGGCGCTGCCACGGAAGCAGTGTCGGTGGGGGTGCAGGTGTCCCCGGAGGGTGCACTGGTGCCAGGCAGCTTGGAGGTGGTGCCCAGCCGCGTGTGCCCCGCGCGGCGCCTCACCTATGAGGATGTTGATGAGCTGCTGTATGTGTGTGAGGAGCAGGACGAGCAGGACCTGTTTGACCTGAGGCGGGTGGGTGAATGGCAGGCCGTGGGACGTGGGTGTGCTGGTATGCGGCGGGTGTGGGTTTCGATGTGGGTGCAGTGGGCTATGGACGGGGACCTTGTGCCAAAGCTGCCATAACGGTCCTCCCTGTTGGGAGCATCATTTGCCGGCATGGTGCGAGGGGGAGGCTGGAAGCCATCGGGCGCAAGCTGCCGCCCTATGTGCACCGCTGCTTGCCCAAGGCTGGCCAGGGGCAGCCTACCCCCCTGCAGATCCTCCCACCACGGGCTGACAGACGTTCATCGCGCCATTGCATGTGTGTGTGTGTGCAGGTGGCTGAGCTGCGGCGAGCTTACCGCCTTTCCCGTGGTGCCATCGAGATCTGCATGCCTGAGAGCAGCGTGAGGGTGGATCAGCCGCACCTGGAGGAGCCGGACGTCGACATCAGTGAGGAGGACCAGTACTTGTCGCCCGCACGCCAGGTCAGCTTGAAGGCAGAGGGCTTGACGGATGGGGCACCCCAACCATATGTGCGTGGCTGGTGTGACCCAGGGATCGCAAGGTGCACTGTGTACTTGCTGGCAAACCAACGAAGGCATGCTTGGTTGCACGTGGGCCTCCGAACTGTGCAGATGGTAGCTGAGATGATGATTCTGGCTGGGGAGGCTGTGGGGGAGCTGGGGCGGCAGCTGGGCGTACCGCTCCCGTATCGTGGACAGGCAGACCCCGTGCTGCCAGAAGCGGCTGAGATGGAGGCTGTGCCTCCAGGCCCCTGCCGCGCCATACTGCTGAGGGGGCGCATGACACGCAGCGTGACGACGACGCACGCTCCGCTGCGGCATGCTGGGCTGGGGCTCGATGCTTATGTGCAGTTTACCTCCCCCATCCGCAGGCAAGCATGGGGGGCATGCCACGTGCAATACAGCATTTCTCAGCAACTTGGGGGCAGCGGCAGTGGCAAGAGCGAATGGGACCACCGGCATGGCAAGCCGTGGGGCAGCAGCGGTGGCGGCCGTTGCAATCTAGCAGCAAGAGTTGCCCCCAGCACTTGATTACCTCTTTGGCGCCCTGTTCCCACCACTACCTTCCTCATGGTCTGTTCCGGTGGTTTGTCCCGCTCATTTGTTTCAGGTACGGCGACCTGCTGGCCCACTGGCAGCTCAAGGCTGTGCTGAGGGGTGAGCAGGCGCCCTGGGAGGCAGACCCGTTCATGGTGGCCGTGGAGGAGATGGGGGCCACCACACAGGCAAGACAATCAACAGGAGCCAGCTTTCCAATGAACACAACGCAAGCACACCCCAACCACAAGGGCTGTGCGGTGTTCTTAGGCTGTACCATGCTTGATCCATGCCATCCTGTCAGTGGCTGCTCCACCAGCGCGCCCTGGCCAGTGGAACAGCAAGGCCAGTCGGTGGTGCCTACATGCCACGTTGCCCACCTGCTTGCGCTCCACCCGCGTGGCTTTTGCAGCGTGTGACCAAGCTTGAGCGCGAGGTGGAGGCGTACTGGGTGGCTGAGTACTTCAGGCAGGCAGCCAAGTGCGTGGGTGGAGGCATGAAATGGAGGCATACCCGACACACACAAGGGCAGAGCTGGGTCCCAGCAGCAACATTGAGCGAGGGGCAGGGCCATGCTAGCATGCCGCTTGCTTGCCACTTGTCAGTGCATTGAGTGGTGGGCGATTAGGAAACCGACTGGCTGATTTGGCTTGTGTACCTGCCCTTTGCTGAGATGCAGGCGCAGCCCGCGCTCACTGTGGGAGGCTCTATTTCTGTGCTGGTTGAAGCAGGAGGCAGGGCTGGCGCGGGTGCTTCTGGGCGGGCTGGGGCTGGAGGCCGTGCTGCGCATCAACTCACCCGTGGAGGTGAAAGGAGGATGGTGGTTGTTTGGTTGGGTGTGGTGCCGGCTGCAGCAGCTTGCGCAGTTTCTTCCGTTCAAGGTGCCCTATGGGGTGAGCCAGATACGGCAGAACGCGCGGAGCGGAACGCCGGTGGTGCGCATGTTCTTGCATTGGTGTGCTTGTTCCAGTGAGTCCAACTTTTCCTTCTTTATGTGGGCCCTAACAAGCACCCCATCATGTTTTGATCCCCGCCTCTGCCACCCTCACTAGCTGGCTCCCCGCCAATGCCAGCCTATCAGCTCCATTCATGTGCCCGCATGTTTGTTGTGTGCCTGCAGCCGGGCGAGCTGCTGTATGTGCGGTGCAGCCACACAGATGTGCAGCAGGGCATGTACCGGCTGGAGGTGGTGCCACGAGGGCAGGTGAGTGCAGAAAAGGGGTGGTGCCTGGCTGGGCAAGAAAGTCCCAAGCATGCAGGGTTGGACGGCAGCAGCTTAGATGCGGCCACAGGGGCAGCATAATGGGACGATACGCGGCACATCTGCAGCCAAGCTGCAGTGCAATGCTAACCATTGCAGGCTTGCTGCTCACGGGCCAAACCACGCCGCAACCTTACCTGACCAGCTGCCATGCACTGCCGCAGGTTGACGCCCGCTGGGTGGTGAACCAGGGGTGCAACGAACACAGCGGGTACTCGGCTTTGGAACACCGTGCCTACTAGCTAATCTGGGAATGACGACCAAACAAAAGGCCCAAATCTCATACTCTGCTCGAGAAGATTTGTTTTGTCAGCATGCATGGCTTGCCCTGTGTTCATGCCAGCCCTATTCATTGCTTCTATGCTGTGGTTCGGCCAATCAGGGTCTTCAGCCAACTTACTGTTACCCTGCTCTCCTCATTCCAAAAGTCCCTGACAAATTTTCTGTACCTCCGACACTCAGTACACCCACTTCTGATTTCCTGTGTTGCCTCTCTGCTCCTCATTCCTCCCACGCATGTGTGTTTGCCACTACCACCTGTGCCTCTGCCCCTCTGCCATCCGGCCAGTGGACGACGCTTACAACCATGCTCGATTGCCCGTCCAACAGAGCTTCAGTCTCTCAGTGCCAAATCGTCCAGCTGCCGCCTGTTTAAGACGGCGCCCAAGTGTAACAGCCACAACCCAGGCAACTGCAATAACGTCGACCTCATCAGGCACTCGTCGGCCACATGTTGCAGCAGGGGCCTGCAGCCCCCTACTTCACTGCTGCTCATTAGGGCCAGCCCGCGTCTGCGGCATACAGGTCAAAGGCAACAGGGGAGCAGCGCAGCGCTGGTTGAGCAGCACTGGTAACAGTAGGAGGCTTGTGCCTGGCTAATAGCATCACAGCACAGCGCACAGGCAGCAGTCCCAACGTTAGGCGCTGCGTCAAGCTGAGCTTGGCAAGCATAGAGCACAGTGCTACCAGCTGGGTGCTTAGCACTGCCACAGCGACGGTGAAGGCTGGCGTGCCCAGGTCGCCCACTGCAGTGCCCCACCTTCCACACTCCATATGCGGTGCTGATGGCCAGGAATACTCCCAATGTTGGTGAAAAGGCTGGGAATACCACATCCTGGGCAAACTGGTCCAAGGCGGCAGGCATGAAGCCCTGCGCACGGTGTAAGGGCAGATGGGGTGGTAGCGGACATGGCGCGGAGGTCAGTTTGGTGCCAATGCACGTGCTAAAGCGAGAGACAGAGGCGGCGGAATGCAGGTGGATTAACAAGCAGCGGGGTTGGTGTAGAGGTTGTCGGCAATGGACAGCACCGGGCTTTTCTTCGGGTGTCTTGCACCCTGCTCCGCCCTGCTCCCCTGCTGGTAAGCCATCCTCGCCCATAGGCAGAGAGTAAGTGTGCCTGTGCCAAGCTCTGTGCCTCACCGATCCCGCCAGGAATACTCCCTCAGCCAGGATGACGAAGAAGAGTATGGCCAGCAGCCCCACAACCGAGTTCTCTGCCCGCTGCTCAGGCGTCAGCGGGCCGCCGCCATACACTTGGTCGCGCAGCGGGGAGACAACCTTGGGACCCTCCTTGCTGCTGCTGCTGGCTTTGGTGCTGCTGCTGCTGGAGGCCTTGCTTTTGCGGCGCCTCAGCTGCAATGGGCGGGGCGGTTGCACACGGGTGGGGCAAGCTGAGAGACACGTATGATGGGCCGCAGGCAACAGCTGCTCCAGCATATCTATATTTAGGATAAACAATCACAACACAACAATAGCATGCAATTTAGAAGCGCTCACAAGCTGCTCGGCCGCAATCGGCTCGTCGCTGTCTGCCTCTGCCGCTGGTGCCGCCGAACTGCTCTCCCGCTGCTCTTCTGCCCGGGCCACATGAAGCGTCCATCGCGTGATCTGCACGAACTGGCAACGTTCCGGGTGATGAGGTGTGGTGTCGTGCACTGATAGCAATATCAACAGACTGTAGGCAAAGCACCGACTGGCAACACTTGCCCGCAGCGTTTGATGATTGTGCAACCGCAATGTGCGTGTTGACAGAGCTGCGCGATGCTCCTGAGGCCGCCCAGTCACGGGGCCAACCGCGCCGACTGTGTTGCAGCTTTGCATCTGTGTTAGTGATCGGAGGGATCCGGAAAAAATCCAAACAACGTCCTTAAGTCACTTGAAACAAGCTCACGGGGTAGGCCAAGCACTTATTGCAAGATGAGATGGGGAAAACGCTGACGTGGCGGGGCCTGGCAGTCAGGAGCAATTGATATTTGCAACCACCTAAGAAGCCGTATGAGGCAGCAGGAGATGGCCCTTGAAGACTGTCACCGCCTGCCCCGCGACTACAACGCGGCCCTCGTCCTGCTTCACATCCACCAGCAACTCGCCGCCTCGTGCACTACACTGTCGCGCCCGCAGCTCCTGCTTCCCCAGCTTGCTTGACCAGAAGGTGCCCAGTATCGAGTGTGCAGAACCTGTCAATTGCAGTATCATGGAGTAGGGTGGGAGGCAGGGGAAGGGACACAGCTGGTGGGTGTTGATGGGAAGCAGGGGAGTGCAGCCAGCGACCCTGTCCCACCCTGCCAACTGATCAAGCTGTTGCTGAACCAGGGCACAGAACTTGAACAGCAGCCCTGACCTGTCACTGGATCCTCCGCGATTCCTGCCCAGGGTGCAAAGAAGCGGCTGTACAAGTCGTGTTGCTCGCCATCCCCTGCAAGCAAGCAGGCAAAGATAAAAACACTGGCACGTGGTTGGGATCAACACAACAGCTGGTGACAATGAAGACGTGGTGAACTGCGGATCCAACGCATCAAATATCGCAGCTGCATCTGCAGCAACAGCAACAGGTATGGCACATGAGCTGCTAAGCATGTGCCTTTCTTCTTGGGTGCCCTTGTCCTCCCAGGCCTATGCAACAGCCCTCACCTTGCAGGGTCACAATGACCCCCACCAGCTGCCCGCCGGTGTGGGCATCCCCCAGCTGCTGGTTGTTGGGCTGCAGGTCCAGGAAGGCCTGCCGGCTGGCCGCTCCTTCATTACGCAGCACAATCAGCAGGTACTTGAGCTGAGGCGCATACAGCACCTCCTCCACAGTCACACCTACACTGCCCACCACTGCCTGCAGTGGATTTCAAGCACACCGTGTGCAGGGTCTTGGGGGACAAGGCAGCCACTTGATTGCGAGATCATGAGGGCTTGAGGAACTCTTGGATTCACAGAATGACAGTCTCCTGGAGCCGCATGCCTGCGGTGCAACTGCTTTTCGTGGTACCCAACAAGCAGAAGCCTCCCATTACCCGCCACACCGCAGCACCTGCACAACAGCGTCCATTCTCGGCGGCACATCAATGGCGGTTGCCTCTATCAGCGGCAGGTCCATGCTCAGCAGGTCGCCCTCAGGGCCCGCCCCACCTGCTGCCTGCCTGATGTCCCGCTGCCGCCTGACCACCAGCTCGCCGCTGAGGGTGTCAAAGGCCAGCTGCGCAGCGGGGTTGGCCTCGCCAAAGAAGATGGCGGCAGCGGAGGCCAGGGTGGCGTGGCCGCACTGCATTAAGAGGGGAGCAAACTCTGTTACAGCCCCAGCTCGCTGAGTTTCCCAGGTGTCTCAGCTTAAGCGCCAGCATCTCGTGCAAGCCAGGCCTGTCAACCCAGCCAACCCACCAGGGGAACCTCAATTTTGGGCGTGAACCACCGTAGCCTGAAACGTGTGCAGGCTGCAAAGTCATTGCTGCTATCCGCACACTCCAGGTAAGATGTTTCCGAGAGGTTCTTTTCGGCTGCAATCTTCTGCCGCAAGCCGTCTGGCAGCGGAAGCGCCGACGACGGCAGAAGCACCACAGCTGCAGGGTTGCCCCCAAATGCCTCTGCCGTGAAGGCATCAATCTGAAGGAATGCAAGGAAAGGCAAATGCGTCGCTGCAGACATGGCCCGCCCCCTGTTGAGCACAAGTCCACGCCTGGCGAAGTGGCAGAGGCGGCACAGAGACGCAAGAGTGTGGGACTTGCAGCCGATTTACTACGCGTTTAGACCCATGTGCATGCAATGTGCGGTCTGGCATTTGCTGACACGCACCTGATAGCAAGTGAGCGCTCGGGAGGTTGCCATATTTGCGACCAGCCACTCTCGCTGGACGCTTGCGAAAGTGTAAATCAAACAGTCGATGGTTGTAATTACTTTCGCTAGTTACAAGATGGTTGTGTGCCTTGTAAGAGCAGGGACACCCTCATGCTAAGAGTGCTGGGCGGCGCTGCCTCCACGGCAGGCTGGATACATGATGATGACATTGTACACTTGAGCATCTAACGGTAGTATGTGGCCATGGTTCTTAGGGCTGATGCGCGACAACAGGGTACCTATCATCTTATGTCGTGCATCGCTGCTATGCTTCTGCCTCTACATTAACCTGCTAAACTTCCACTTGGCCTAGCCACAGTGCCACTGTGTGCTGCTGGACGTACCGCCCTCGCAGTATATATGCAACAGCCCCGGTCATTGCTGTCTGCTGGGTATGAGTGCTGTGAACCAGCCCTTATAATAAGGTAACGATACCCTGCAAGCCGCCGTGGCGCCAGCGCTTCCTGCCTAGGCGGTGCATATCACAGCAGGTCCAAGCGAACGCACTGAAGCAACAGTAGGCTTCAATCGTAGTTCCTGCACTTCGAATTCTTGCTGCACATTCTTCTTGGCGTCTGCGCCACGTTGTAGGCCCCTCTCGTTTTGCTGCCGCACCGGCACCCTCGGTCACCGTCTTGCCGCTGCGCAAGTAGTGAAGGTCTGCACAATGGTGCCGGCCGTGGCAGGCAGGCTAGCTGCCGGCCCCAGCGCCATGCTGTCCCATGTCGCTAGGCCACAGCTTTTCGCTGGCAACACATACCGGCGCGGATATGGCGGCAACCGCTCCAGTACATTGGAAGTCGTCAGCCAGGCGCGCAAGGGCCTGACGGAGCTGTTGAGCCTCGGTAACAAGTGAGTGGGAGAGGCCAGACCGAAAGGAAACGCGAGCTCTTGTCCTCTTTAGTGTTGGTAGTTCTGAGAACCAAGCCCTCCAACCCACTCCTCTGCCTGGCTGACCTCATGCAGAGACGCCGATGATCGGCCGCCACTGCGTCCGGGCAAGGTTGCGCCGCGGCTGGAGGTGCCAGCGCATATTTTGCGGCCGCCCTATGCAGACAGCGGCATTATGCCGGACTGGGACCCCAACCCGCAGATCCACGACGCTTCAGGCATTGAAAAGATGCGGGCAGCGGGCCGACTGGCGGCACAGGTGGGCAGCTGGAAGGGCAGAGATGCCCACTACTGTTCTTGCGTTCACCAGCATGCACCCTGTGTTCTGCCACCCTGCTCTGCGAATTCTGGAGCCCTGCTGCCCTGTCTCAACTGGTAATATTGGTTTTTGAAGCTCAGCCCGGCGGCTAGTGCTGTCCAGCCTGCCTGCCTCCTTGCCCTCCCTCCTACCTCGTTGCATGCAAACACCTCGTCATTTGCGCAATTTGATTATGCCGTTATGGCCCTAGAACGCAGCCACAGCATGTGTTCCACCACCAAGTGTCCCTGCCATTCCCTTTGGCTCGCCTTGACTCAGGTTTTAGAGATGGCTGGAGGCATGGTTGCTCCGGGTGTCACCACCGACGCCATTGACAAGGCTGTGCACGCCATGATTGTGGATGCGGGTGCCTACCCCTCACCCCTCAACTACGGAGCCTTCCCCAAGTCTGTGTGCACCAGTGTGAATGAGTGCATCTGCCACGGCATACCCGATTCCCGGCCTCTGAGGGAGGGGGACATCGTCAACATTGACGTCACAGTATACCTGCAGGTGTGTGTGTGTGTGTGGGGTGGGGGGGGGGGTCCACCGCAGGTCGGGGGGGAAGGGCTGGCATATAAGATGTGTCTACACTGCTGAAGGGACGGGTTGGGTCAGTGGCACTCTGTAATCCTTGTTGCCACACGTTTGGTGTCCCCGTGCTGACCTGTTCCTTTGCCGTGGTATTGCCCCACCCTGGCCTGGCCCCCTCCCCGCAGGGCTACCACGGCGACACCTCCCGCATGTTTTACGTTGGCCAGGTCTCACCTGCGGCCAGGCAGCTGTGTGAGACAACCAAGGAGGCGCTGAATGCAGGTGGGAAATTGGACTGCGGACCAACCAATCAAGTGCCAGCAACTAGCTTGGGTGGTAGGGAGGAGGTTGATTGGTCGGTTGATACAGAGAATGGTTGCTGTGACGGACTGGAGTATGGCGGAGAAGTGGCACAGATGATCCCGCGCCTTCCTTGTCTCTGCTTGGAGCGCGTGTGAGCCAGCCCATGGCCTTGTCCTGGCCCCACGGCTTTGCTCCCTTTTTTCCACTCCTCGACACCCCTTGCACTCCTGTGCGAGCTGCAGCCATCAAGGTTTGCGGACCCGGGGTGCCCGTCAAGGAGATTGGGCGCACCATCCACGCAATCGCCGACCAGCACAAGTACGGCGTGGTGAAGGGCTTTGTGGGGCATGGAGTGGGCACAGTCTTCCACTCGTGGCCACATGTCGCGCACCACCGGTGGGTGCTCATGCAGCCAGCGTGTGTGTGCATGGGGCATTTTTTACGTGGTTGTTTGTGCATGCTTGTTCTTGTGCTGGTCGTGTACCTGCACAATGTGTCCCAGATTTCCACCCTTGCCTGTCGCCCAGTGCCATCCATCCATCCATCCATCCATCCATCCATCCATCCATCCATCCATCCATCCATCCATCCATCCATCCATCCATCCATCCATCCATCCATCCATCCATCCATCCATCCATCTTCGCCAACACCCACGCACACCCTCGCCCCCACTTTCCACTTTTTGCAGCAACAACGAGCCGGGTGTGATGCAGCGGGGCATGACCTTCACAATAGAGCCCATGTTCACCATAGGCAAGCCGCAGGAGCGCTATTGGGCGGACAGGTGGACTGCAGTCACTGTTGACGGCAGCCTGTCGGCACAATGGGAGCACACGCTGCTTGTGACCGACAACGGGGTGGAAGTCCTGACTGCTTACGAGTAAACGCGAGTGAACCCTAGGTCGTGGCTGTGATGCTGCTCGCCTACCAACTGTGCCTTGCCTGCGGTGTTGATGCTTACCAGCGCCCCGCCATGCCTGGCTTGTAGCAACCCAGCTGTTTGTTACCTGTGTTGAAGATATCTTAACTGCCTTGCTTTCGCTACGAACCCAAACTGTCTCACTTCCTTGCTATTAATTGCTCAGCCTGTCTTGTGCTCCTTTTCCTCTCGCTTATCACTTGGCTTCCAACAATCTGGCAGCATCCCCTCACATGCAACATAAGGCGATGCAACTGCCCGCCCCGCGGCTGCCCTCTTTAATGGCGCAACAGCTAACACCAATACACAGCGTGGTTCACTTGTTGGCTAACATGTTGGGCAGACGAACTGCTAGAGCAGCCAAAGGTGAGTGCACAAATTGCACATTGCATCCTGGGGGCAGACAAAGCTTAGAAGCGACCTGAAACCGGGTGTGGGGAATTTGGGCAGAAAGGAGCAGGGGATGAAACAGTTTACCGTACAATCAAAGGGGATGGCACCAATGCAGGTTGGTCGTGGTACAAATGGTTCTAATGTGACAATTGCACAGACTACAGGGTGGAAAGGACGAGGGAAATAACAGGATTGTGTTGGATCACTCATCACAGTCAAGGTGGTTGGCCAGCTGCTGCCGCACCTGCTGCCACCACCACCGCAGCGCCGCCTGGCAGATGTGTTTGCTCTGGTTGCTGCTGCTGCTGTGGGTAGCGCTGCCGCGCCTCGTGAATGTGCGACCGCCAGGCAAGTGCGATGGCTGCTGCCCCCGCCAGGAATGCCCCCAAAACAAGGGCGTCCCCCGCTGTGAAACCAGCATGTGTCTGCCAGAACTTACGTAAGGTGGCAGCATGCCGCTGCATACGCGCATCCTCCGTCCGCCACTTGAGCTTCTGCGCCCGCACCTGCACACACGCTCACGCCCGTGATGGTGTGCAACTGCCTGATCTGTTGGACCAGACCCCATGCTGGTAGCCTTGTGCCTGGCACGGTTGCTGTCAATGCTGACAAAATAATATTCAAGATAACCGGCTGCAAAAGTGCATGGCATCGATGTGGCACACACAGAGCGTGTTGGTCTCGGCTGTCCGCAGTTACACGTGTCCTGGTTCCCACCTTGTTCAGCTGCGCCTGCTCCTTCTCCCACTCCCATGCAGCCGCCCTGGCCATGCGCTCCGCACTCGCCCGCTCCCGCGCAAACTGCCGCTCCTCATAGTCATTAAACCTGCGGTGGGTGGTGGTGATGGGAGGGTGGTGGGAGGGTGGGGTCAGCAGACAGTCTGCCAACAGCAAAAACTGCGAAAACAGAGTCCGCGATGGGAGCTTCCTATCAGTGCTGGACAACCGACTTGTAGCTCAAACTTTGAACTGATTTGCGCTCACTCCTCGGACATTTTCTTCCACCACTCGTCAAAGGCGCGGTCAATGTCCTTGGCATCCATTGAAGGCTGCCCCCAGGGGGTGCCGTATGCACCACCTGATGCCCCCGCCTGCTCAAAGTCAGCGGCAGTGGCGCCTCCAAAGCCCGCGGCTCGCATGGCGTCATACTGGGCACGCTTGGCCTCGTCCCTCAGCACTCCGTACGCCTCCTGGAGTTCGTGGAACCGCGCATGTGCAGCCTTGCCCACTGCCGCAGGATTGCTGATACCGGAAAGCAAGGGAGAGGTAAAAGAGGGGTAAGGGGGGTCGGCAGAGGGCAGGTACATAAACAGCCCAGTGGCGGCAGTAGGGCGGCAAGTGGGGCCAGGCCCTCGACTATAACGCACGTATCGGGGTGATGGTTGAAAACCTCTCTGCGATAGGCACGTTTGATGTCTTCAGCGGTGGCCTCCGGGGGCACTCCCAGCAATTTGTAGAAATCCATTGGTGGGAGCCACTGCCGCCGCTGCAGCGGCTAGCCTGCGGAGGCTGCCAGCAGAAACGCAGACCTACCAAGGACTAAGGGGCCAAGAATTCCAGCCTTGAATCCAGGAGTCCTGCTGCGGCTTGCTATGCCAGCTGTGCCCTTGGTTTGCCAGGCTACTGAGGCTAACAGAATGCGCAAGGCTAGTGCGGAGGGAAGTGGGATTAAGTTTGTTACTTACATGCGACTTACCTGGCCTGTACACCTGCAGTTGCACCAGCACTGAGCAGTGCTGAGCACTCTAAGTGCCAACAGCCAGCTGTGAAGCTATTTCTAGAGGAACAACTGCTCATATTATGACTGAAGAGGCCACCAGCACAGCACAGCCTGTCGCAGGGCAGGCGCCAGCAGCGGCCGAGCAGAACGGCAGCGCCACGAGCAGTGGCTGCCCGCCGCACGTGTTGGCGGCAATCTACGGAAAGCAGGAGAACAAGAAGGAGCAGCTTGACAAGTCCTTGCAGCGGTGGTGGGCTGGTGAGGCAGGACCTTGGGCGACTGGCATGTTGACGGGTATCCAACAACTGGCGCGTGCTGCGGCTGGTAGCTGGCTTCCACCTTTCGGGTTTCCTCTGTGCAAGGGAGTCGTACGTGCTGGTCCTGCCTGGCTGCAGAATATGCGGATCGGAAGAACGACGAGGAAGACGAGCATGTGGCAGATTCTCTACTGGTGGGTGCATAACTGGTGGTTGCTGTTGGTAACGCTGGTGGCTGGCTGATTGCCCCTAGCATTGCCATTCACCTCTTAATACTTTTAACACCCTCTCTTTGTTTGTGTGCTTTCACGGCTGTTGCAGTACGATCGGAGTCACCTGCCTCGTACAGCCCCGGCCCCAGATTGCGTGCAACGGGCCATGCAGGCAGCTGGGCAGCAGCAGGCAACAATGCAACCGTGAGAATCAGCCTCCTAAATACGGGACACTCCATTTGTTACTGGGAATTGATTTTGGAATGATTTAGAAGCTTGTTATCTTGTACAGTGGCAAATGCACAGAATGACCAGCGCCGTTTTCCGCTGTGAAATGGACTGGCCTGATATGGGCAGCCATCCCCGCATCCTCTGAAATTTTATCGCCATGTGCATCATTCATTGTAACTTGCCCATTCATGACTCCACTCGGATTGCACCGCATTTCGCTCATGAGTAGTAGGATAGCCGTGCACCGCGCACACCCTCTCTGTTGCCCAAAGTGCCGTACACTTTGTTCCACTCGTTCAGCTCACGGATGGTCGAGGAGTCGGGATCCACGCTGGCGGGCACCTCCTTCAACGCTTCCTCGAAATCCTGCGGGACGAAGAACCAGCAGGTGGGGTAAAAAGGGGTGGAGCCAGCACTCAGCTGAACAACGGGGAGGGGGGTTCACATGGTGCCAGGTGGCAAGCAGGTTAAATCAAGATGAGCAGCAGGCTCCTGTGCTGTGCGGAGTGTGTGGTTGCTCTTGCTGCCTACGCCCGGCACTGGCAGGACATCTGTCATTGTATGAAACCCCACTGCAAGTTGAAACAAGGCACAGTGTCTCTGTCACACAATGCATAAAACATTAGAGTGCCTGCATGCTGATGGGGCGGAGGTCGGTCTTGGGGTTGGCTGGGGTGCGGGCTATGACCTCTGCCTGACGTAGCAGCGAGTCCAAGCGCGGCACCATGCGCAGGCTGGCCTCAACCCCGGGCCTGCCGCCGCTGCTGGCACTGCTGATGCTGGCAGCGGATGGAGCTTGCACACATGACGCGGAACCAGACATGGCTGCCGGCTGCTCCTGTGGACTCGACACCTCCGGGCTTATGCTGTCGTTGCTCCTGGACTGCAAACCGCCAGGCGCAGCAGTGGGTTCGCCCCCTGCCCCACTGACAGCCTGAGCCTCGTCCTCTCCCTGCCTGTCACCACCCCGGTCCCCCAAGCTCAAGCTCGTAAGCACCTCTACCTCCGACCCCGCTGCCGCTCCTTCCGCCTCTCCCTTTGTTGCTGTGTCCTCTGTCGTCCCCTCTGCAGCCTTCTTTGTCGCAGCCACCGCACTGTCTTGCTCCAATAGTGCTCGCACTGGCCGCATGGCTGCCTGCACACACAGCTGCCTGAGATCACTGCCGCTGTACCCCACTGTGCGCTCAGCCAGCTTGGCAACGTCCACGTCAGCAGACAGCCGCTCTCCATCCAATACAACATTCAATATGGCGACGCGTGCGGCCCGGTCAGGCAGTCCAATGAACACCCTGTTCAACGGGGAGGGACGCGGAGTGGGGGCAGCTGGTCAGCAGGTGGCACTGTTGGTGTGGAGTACGTCGCACAAGGGCTCGTTTATGGTATGCGCAGCAGGCATCGCTGCTGCTTACTTCTTGCTGTTGTCCCAGGCTGGGCGGGCAAACACCCACCCAGCACAACTTGCATCCCACCGGCTCTCAACCTGCCAGCCATCAACAAACCCAAACCAAAACACACTAACCAATTCGAACAGCTGTGCCTTGAGAGGTACCAAAACGTACTGTAACGAAATCAGGAAGGCTGTGCGTACCTGTGCGTGAACCTCCTCAGCACCGCCTCATCCAGGTCAAAGGGGCGGTTGGTGGCACCCAGCACAACTACACGCTCCCGACCTGCTGCCCCCGCACGAATCCCATCCCACTGCTGCATGAACTCGTTCTTCATCTCCCGCAGCGCCTCGTGCTCCTTGAGGGAGTGGCGGCGGCCCAGCAGGGCGTCAGCCTCGTCCAGGAACAGCACGCAGGGGGACAGCTTGGCGGCAAGCGTAAAGGCAGCGCTGCGGCCAGTGGGAGGGGAGTTGGGAAGGACATCAAGGGTGGCTGGGTGGGTGCATGGGTTTCGAGGTGCGCATGGGCCAGTGCAGGGTTCATCAGAAGGCGGTGTCAATGATGAGGGTGAGATGTTTGTATGAGTGCCTGTCTGCCCACCCTTTCCTGCCTTCCCAAGATGTCACCATTCCACTTTGCACATCCGATTTGCCCCGCTGCCTACAAGCACCCACAGCCCCATGCCCCACCCACCGTATGAGTTTCACGCTGTCTCCAAACCACTTTGATGCGACAGCGGAGGGGTTGAGTGCCAAGAAGGCGGCTCCACACTCGGCAGCCGCGGCGCGCGCCACAAGTGTCTTGCCGGTGCCCGGGGGCCCAAACAGCAACACACCCTTGGAGGGGCGGGCCAGCGTGCCGGCTGCAGCGCATGGTGGGTGCCACAAGCAGTGCTGACAGTTATGCTGAATGCCTGCTAAAACATCTACGCAATGCTGAAGACGCAAACGTGCACAGGCTTGACAAGCGACCAGTCTTGCCGTCAGCCAATGGGAGCAGCTGCTTGTTGCACCAGTTTGCATGGAAACCTGTGCACAAACTGCAAATGTGCAGCCTGGCCCCACGGGGGCCTCTCTGCTCTCACCTGAGAAGAGCTCCGGGTGCTGCAGCGGCAGCTGGACAGCCTCCCTGAGAGCAGTCTTGGCCTCAGCCAGCGCCCCCACCTCGCTAAACCCGCACCCACAATCCTCAGGCGGCACAACCTGCACCGCAATGGTGGCAACCATGGCAGTGGAAAGCGGCGGAGGCAGGGCAGGAGGTGGTAGAGCTGGTTTGAAAGGTGATGGCAAGACGCGGCGACACCAGCTGAATGCAACAGCAAGCAGTCGACAGAGCCAGCTGCACATCGTATATCCTCAAAACAGCGTGCATAAGTGGCCCCAGCCTCGGGCTCCAGCCTTCTTGGACCAGCAACCAGGCATTGACGACAGCACAGCAATGGCAAGGCAGCAGGGTGCATCCGCCGCCACTTGCCTCCGCCAGCAGCGCCTTTTCGTACGAGTTGGCCGGCTCAACAGCCTGCTTCACGCCGCCGCTGCTTCGCTGCAGCATGCTGAGACCATAACGTAGCGCTGTCTCGTTCAGTTTGAGTGTGCTCAGCGTGCCGCCACTGGCTCCGCTTGTGGCCACCGCTCTTGCCACATCAGCAGGGCAGCCACTAGCCTCAGAGGACTCCATATCTCCTTCTGTGTCAGACTGCTGCAGCTGCACCTCCAGTTCTTGCAGCTCCGCCTCCAACTTGATCTCATCCAGCCTACCCTCCACAAAGTCCTCAAGTGGCTCGCCCAACAGCGGCAGGCGGTACAGCACCGCCAGCAACACACGGCAGGCAGCCCAAAGCAGCCGCCACTGCAGCGCCAAGGCCGCCGCAACCAGGCGCAGCGGGTCAAGCGCCTGCCACAGGCTGCCAGCCAGCGCCAGAGGGGCCAGGCCGAAGTTGTGCAAGGCGCGGGGGCGCATGCTGGGTGGCACTGCCATGGTAGCTGCTGCTGCACGATCCGCCTCCCCGGCTTGCTCTTCGCCACGCAAGCTGCCAGCGACACGGCGCTGCTGCAGGCTGCTGGCAGGGGTGGTTGGGGACTGCAACACTGGACTGGCTTCGCCATTCGCATCCCCATCTTCGCCAACTGCTGTCGCAGCAGGCGCTGCCAACCCGGCTATTTGCTGGAGTGCTGCCTGCTGCGCCCGCTCTGCGTCCGCCTCCTCCTCCTCCTGCTCCTCACGCAGCTGCTTCTGCTTAGCTTGCAGGGTCTGATAGGTTACCGCCCAGGACAGCACCTTGCCCCAGTCAGCCCTGCTCAGTCGGGAGCCGCTGCCGCCATACACACCGCTGCTCTTGGGCGGAAGGGACACCCCAGTTGACGCAGCAACCGCCGCCGCAGTGCGGTAGTTCTCTTCCTCCGCCTCCTCAGCTGCGTCCTGCTGCACCCGTCGCTGATGGCGCAGCGCGGCGGATCCCGCAGGCGGCGGCCGCAGCTTCACACGGGTGGGGAACACTTTGAAGAGCAGCCTGCGGGACGTGCAGTTACGACAGCGGGGTGGCAGGGCATGAGGGGAGCAGGGTGGAGAGCAGCAGAGCTTTGCGCACACGCCTGACTGCCAGCGCTCCGAATTGGTTGTCACATTCCACCACTCCTGGCGGGTGGCAACCCACCCACCCCAGTTTTATTCATGAGGACAACAAGACACAAAGGTTGTCTGCAAATTGCAAGCCCAGCCCACCAATGAAGGCAAGGAGCAGAGATCAAGCTCCTTTGGCCCTGCCTCACTTGCGTGGGTTGGGGCGCCGGCTCTCTCCCGCCAGCTGGCCCAGGCTCCTCAGCAGGTCCCCTAGCCCGCCCAGCTCGTCGTCAACCCCGCCAAACAACTCGCTGGAGCCGCGCACTGCATGAAAAAGCAGCAGGCGCGGAGTCAGTGCCGGCATTGGCAGCTGGAGCCAGGAGCAGCAGCTGGAGCGCTACATGAGAGCAGCTTAGCCACATAATACAGCGCGGTGAAACTGCGCAGCGCTGCCAACAACTACAGTAACCAGCCCTGGGTTCCCCCCCAGTGCCTCCAGCAGAGAGGACAGCAACAAGCCCCTGGCTTGCCTGGCTTGGGGCGCAGTGCACCGTCATCTACGTCATCATCATCATCATCCCCGCCGCCCTTGCTGCTGCCAGCTGCTACCCCCGGCTGCATATGCCGATGTTGCTGCAAACCCGCCTGCGCTGCTGCCAATTCTGCTGCACACACGCCACCCATCAGCACCACCGGTGCGCGGCTGGGTGCGCCGCCGGTTAGGGTCAGCATGTCCTGCTGCGCAAAGGCTTGCATGAAGGTCTGGTGGGCCTCACGGGAGGAGCAAAGCAACGCCTCGGCATTCCTCACATACACCACTGCAGGGCACAGCAGGGTGCAGGTGGGCGGGTTTGCAAGTTAGCGTGTTTGGTGGACTTGGCAAGTGGTGGTTGGGTGGCGAACGGGCAAAACGCTGGGCAGGAGAGCGAAAATGGGCTGGCTAGGCCAACAAGGTTGCAGCGTTGAGTGAGCACGAAGTGGATGAAAGTCAGAAGTGTCCGTTTTGCATTTACTACTGGCCCACACTCTGGCACGAACCTGTGGGCTGCTCCAGCTCCTTGAGCGCCTCGTGCAGCGCCCGCCACGCCAGGCGCATCCTTGAGACCTCCCTGCTGCTGGGTGCTGAGCCGCCTCCCCTGCCGCCGCCGCCGCTGAAAGCAGCCAGCAGGGCTTCTGGTGTGCACCCAAACGTGAGGCCTGCCAGGCTGGCAAGCAGCATGCCGTCCACCAGCAGCAAGCCTGCACGCGGGGAAGGAGGCTGGTGAAGCTGGGCATCCAACCAGCATTGGTCCCAGACCACAGCATTCCATCAGGTAGCCATCATGCTTCCCGCCAAAGACCACGTTGATGCCTACAACAGGCGACAAAGATGCACGACGGAAGCTCCCTACCAGTGCATGCTCCACTTTCATGCTAACTGCAGATCAATCACATCTTACACCCACCTCCGTTCATGTGACTGGCCAGTGCCGCTGCCACCGCCTCGAGAAACTTGCCCCCCTGGGCCTCCTCAGTCTGCAGCAGCACCCGGTTGATCTGCGGCAGCAGCTGTGATGGCGGCAGGACCTCCCCAGACTGCAGGTGGGTGCTGAGGGCCGCCAGGGCTGCAAATTGCAGGGTCTGCGCAGCCGCTGGGTCCACGTAATAGTCCAGATTGGCCAGGGCAATGCCAGCGGGCGGGACGCGCAGTGCCTGCAGCACCGCATCACGATAGCGAGTGCGGAAAGCCCACAGCACGGTGTCTTCAAAGTGCGGCAGTGCCAGAACCACATCCTGCGTGAAAGTGATGGGTTGAGGGCGGCCGGTTTGAGGACAAGTACCAGCGCAGATGTTGCTTTTCGCAGACTTGTCACCACATTTGTGTCTGAAGCTAACAACAGACCCGTTTTTCCGAATAGCGTGCAGCGTCCCACTTCTACTCTTGGGTTCTCAACACCAGCACTTGAAAGCACCCACCGCCCGCGTTCAGCACAGCGGGCGGCACCGGCGGCACGGTGTCCTGCACCTCCACTCCCGCTGCCATTGAGCCGTGGACCCGGCCAACATACCTGTAGGAATCCCGTTGAGGTGCGCTGCAACAAAAATACCAGCAAGGCAGCCCACGCCTGTCTCCAAGCGATCGAGATGGTGTGCGTCCATTGGAGGAACCAGGATGCCACGATCTGAGCCATTGGGTAACAGCTACAATAGCACCACCTGACTGCCGGGAAAGGGGAAGGTCACTCCACCGTGGAGAGGGAGTCGTACCCCCTGAAGTACAGTCGCGACATTCACGCCGAGGGGATCAGGGGATACATCGCTCCGTGCCCAGCGCTGCAATCGACAGGCTATAGCCAATATCTCTAAGAGCCATCACATTCAGGGCTCCAGAAACTCGAACCATGGCGAGCCTGGCGGTGAGGGGGCGCTGTATTGTGTACAACATCTGCTGCAATTTGGACACGGATATCGTAGCTGTTGCGACAGCAACGACCAGCTAGGTTTTGCCACGGCGGTGTGCAGCGTCGTTGGAGGCTACGGGGCGGGTGCGCGCTGGTCACCCCACTGGTCCTGCTCGCAGAGATGGATATGTCGTAAGGTGGAGGATCCAGATACAGCAGTTGGCACAGCTTTGCCCCCTTGTTGCTGTGCAGCTGAAGGCAAAGCGCCTTGCCCCATCGCCCGTGGCAGTGCAGAGCATGGCTGTGTGGGGTGGCTGCGCCGGTGGGTAACTGCTTTGTTGGTCCTGTCTGTTGCGCCTTTCAAACGATTGTAGGCTTACGGCAGTTGCATTGTTTTATGTTGCACGCATTGCTTCCCATTCTGGTGCCTTCTCCATCTTCAAGCATTCCCTTCAGAAGTATGACAACTTGAACCATATTTTGTATCGAGTGCTTTCCGTGCAGCTGTGACGGCCTTGTGGTTCACGCAACCCTTTGACTGGGTAAGCACGCTGTTGGCTGGGAGCACAATGGGAGATATTTCTGCTTGTTATTTTTCACCATTTTTGGGGGCAGCTTGGTGACTCGCTTGCGTCGTTACATGCACCTGTGCTTCCTTTGCTCCTGTGTTCTATGCTATGCAACGTCCTGGCTGTTATTGCTATGCCATGCAGATCAAGAAGCAGCTTGGCATGGCAAAGGAGTCCAAGTAAACGCACCCTGCTTGTTGGACACCGTAACAGCAGCTGATCCCAGCAGCAAGGGCTATGAGTATGCCATGCCTATGTGTAAGCCTTGCCTCTGCCAAGCTCCCCTTTCGCCCCACTCAATTTGACCAGCATTGTGGTTTGCAGCAAACGCATTTTCCAAACGATTGCGAAGCTTTTGACATTGCCACGCTGTAATTTTCGACACAGACCCACGGTTTCACTCCAGGCTCTGCCACATGCTATCTACGAATGCCTTGGTGCGTTGTTGCTGCTCCGCCTGCATTGCCCCTCGCTCATACGCCTGCTGCTCCTTGAGCAGCGTTTGCAGCTCCTCACGCCCGCTGGCTGCCGGCCGCGACATTGTCGAGTCCTTCGATCGATCAAAAGGACCTTCTACTGCCGCCATCGCTGCCTGCTGCTGAGCAAACCTGCGCACAGACAGCAAGGGTGCTAGGTATGGTGGATGTGGCTTGCAAGGGCATACTGCGCTTGGTATGTGCTGTGATCTTAGCGGGCTTCCCTGGCTTTCTTACCTCTGTTCTGCTGCTGCAGCAGGCTGGTAGGTCTTTTGGCAATCGCCGTCTGCCACTCCTGCAGACGATCAGGTGGGTTTTAACCGGGTTGGGACACAATGGCGAACCTGTGGTCGCCAGCAAGGCAGAACCCTGTCCCCCACACTGTTGTCGGGTCTAACCCACCAGTTGAATAATTGCCGCCCTGATCACAGCCTCGCCAGGGCAAAAAGAGCAGCGGAACCGCGACGCTCAGCAGGTCACGGCGCCGCTGTCCCGCCCGTGGTGCTGATGTTGGGCGTTTGCTGACGTTGGGTTGCGGCTGCAGCTGTCGCAGGCGGCCTGCAGACGCCACGCCGCGCTGCATATGACTCCTAGCACCGCTACACAGCATAGAGGCGTGCAAGGAAGGGTGGTAGAGGGGTGCCGCTACCTCTGTCTGCGAAAGGATGATCTATGCTGCTGGAATTTAACTTGTTCTCCCAGGCATGGCTTGACCATCACGGTTGACACACAATCAGCCGCTCTCTCTGCTTCTTGAGTCGCCGCGCTGGCGCCATCCCGGTGGGGCAACTCTGTGTGTGTGCCTCCGCACCCTTGGTCTTGTTATCAACACGTTATTTGGGGGTTACTTGGCACACTGTCGCCATGCCGAAGCCCGTCATACCGAACCACGACCCCACCCGGCTGGCGCGGGTGCAGGAAGAGAAGCTGCGAATGATAGGGGTGTGTGCTGCAGCTTCGAAATATTCTCTGACAGAAAGCGAGGCAAGACGGGGGTATCGGGATTTTCGCATGTCTGCCTGGCCCTTGTTTGACCGCAGCCAGCGCACCCCACAACCCCCCGGTTCCCTCAAGGTGTGTATGGCAGCAATATGGTTCCGCAGATTGACAAGGAGGCGCTAGACGCTCAGGTGCGGGAGCGGCGCGACAGGGAGGAGCGGGAGCGGCAGGCAGCCCACGCGGCAGCGCTGGCAATCAATCAGTTTGATGCTGTAGTGACGCAGCAGGTGGCAGCAGTGGAGGCTGAGAAGCGGCGCCGGGCAGCGGAGGTGGCAGCTGAGCAGCAACGGCAGGCGGCTGAGGCGGCACAGCGGGAAGCGGAGCTGCGCGAGCGTTTGAACAGCCAGCAGCCCACTCAAGCCTATTTTGCTCAGTTTGGGACCAGCCACAGGTGAAGCACAGCTGTCTATTGCTGAAGAAGAAGCGACAGCTTCCACGTACTGTGCCTCCAACTCAATTCGGCCCTGCCAGTTTTGCTTACCTCTTGTTTCCTACCCTGTTTATACATTGATTACTCGTTCGACTATCACTGGGGGCCACAAGGGCGCTGTTAAATTAACCGGGGAAGTGACATGTGGCGGAAATGAAGTGAGGTAGGGGGCAGACACTTGAATGACTCACACACCCATTCATGTAACTTCAACATACTCGCTGAGACAAGGATCTGGATGGCTTGCCAACCCCAACAAGACAGCAAGCAGCTCGCCAGCCACACTTGGAACCATCCGCCGCTCCTCTTTCACAGGTCCTCGTAGCTGACAAGGTGGCGCTCAGGGGGCCGCTGCATGGCCAGCGCCTGCACCTGTGCCGCATCAACGCTGGCGGCCAGCTGCTGAGCCTGCAGGCGTGCCTCCCTGACCCGCGGGTTCTCGTAAGCTTCAAGTGCCTGGGGACCTTCCCCGGGCTCAAGGCTGCGATGCACAGCGGGACCCCTCTGCGATAAGGTGGGGCAAAACCAGGGGTGTGCTCAGGAACGGTTAACAGGCTTGCCAAGAAGGGTATGCTTGAAGCAAGCGTTGCTCTCATCAGTGGACCGCAAGGTGCCAGTGGGCTGCCTGCTGCACCCCCACCACCCCCTACAACAAGTCACCACAGCACAGCAAGAGGCAGGGGCTGATGCTCTAGGCTGCACTGCATACCGCAGATTCAGAGCCGCCTGCAGCCCTGGTCAACCATTGTTGTACAAAAAAACACATCCCCGCCTTTGCCTGCGCGCACGCAATCCCCCACCCCGCACCCCACCCCCCCACCACGAC